>JAQIXA010002361.1:0-18310 GCA_034699045.1 Nanhermannia cf. coronata Gr-Ori-00579 | reverse complement strand
TGTTTCTTTTCCATTAAATTTTTCATAAATTGATCTAGTCCAATAAATACTTTTCGTATTCTTTAAAAAAAAAAAAACCTAACCTAATCTAAATCTAATATAACTCTCTTAATGAAGTCCTAAAAACCTTGTGGGTCACTTTAGGCTACTTTAGGGTACCAATTTGGTGTTTGTGGTCAATTTCTAACTCATTGGAATACATTTCGACGAAAAAAAAATTTTCTAAGTCCGAAAGTGATCCTATTTGGTAAAAGCAAACCTCAATTATCAAAGACATGAATCATGAAGCCTTTGACTATGTCGGGCTACCTTTGATTCGGTACCCAAAAGAGATTCCTTGTCTAAATTGTCTTATTATTTTTAATTTTTGTAGGTAATTTCTTTACCCGTGTGTCACAATTCTCATTTGAATTGATAAGTGAGCGAGAAAGAGACAATTTTTTGAAAAGTTGTCAAATTCCGGTAACCACAGTCGTGTCTATAAATCATCAAGCTACAGAACAAGTTCAAAATTCTAAATGGGTCAATTTTATCATCACACTTGGGAATATTGCACTAGCAGAACGAAATTACATGAATTTGGCATTTTTAGCACCGAAAGGATTTTTGAGAAAAGAGGTAAGAAAAAGAATTTTTTTTAATTAAATGGGTTTTATGTTTAAACAATTTGCTATACATTTCAGAATAATACAAAAGCTGAATTTGAAGTTATTAAGCAAGAATTGAAGAAAATGAATGAGCCTTCTTTAGCTGCCAATATTTCAGAGATTTTAATTTATCTTGGAACACGTCAAGAAATGATTGACTTGTAAGTAATTATAGTTTTTAAATAATTAGCAATATCAATAATTTAATATTTTAAATGTTTTGTCTATTTAAAGTTATGAAAAGTTGGCACTATTTGGAATTGCCAAGAATATGGAAATAACTGATTTAATTGCTGACATCGATTTGATATATGAAAAATTTCAAGAAGAAAGGAATAATTTTGATCAAGGAACATCAAACTTGCATGCTATGTTTAAGACTATAAGTTGGGAGTGTGAAATACTAATGAATTTATTGAAATCTTATGGAACGATGCTAAAATGGGAATTTTTATCATCTTTAATATCAATTCAAGAAGCTCAAAGAAAGTTAACTGAATGGTCAAATCACTTACAAATCAATGAGGCAAATAAAAGATCAACATCATTCCTCAAGTCTGCAACTGTTTCACCTTTACTTTATCAATGGATTTGGAGACTTAAAGATGTGTTATTTTCTAAATTCTCTTTCATTTTTTACGATATTCTTGCTAAAAACTCAAATCCTGCCTTTGATATTCGGCAACTTGTACCAAAACTTCATAAGGATTATTATAACAGGTAGTAAAGCATCGAAAATTTTTATATACATAATGCACCTATTTATATTTAAAGGGATTAATTTACTAAAGGTTAGGTTATGGAGGTATTCTAGAAATGTTGAGAATTTTCTATATTTTTTCAGAATCGTGTCTTTCTTGAAAAAAACGGATGCAAGTTCATTCTGTTTAGTGTTTGATGCTAGAGGAACTACCTTTCAATCAAATGGTTATCAGCATCCAGCAAGAAAACAAGAACAGCCTCAAGGAGTTGATTCATTTCCAGCTATATTTTCATACCCATTGAAACCAGCAGCTTTATGGCCATCAATTGTCATGCTGTTAACAGAAAAAATGGACAGTTTAAATAATAATTGCTTTGGATTTTATGATAGTTGGGTAAGTATCTAATAGATATCAAAAACGGTTCAAAAACCCAAGATAACTATTATTAAGTACTGATTTCTTTAATATTTTTCAGGTCCAAGCAACCTTCTTTATTCAGAAATATGATCCAAACATGTACATTCTGTGCATTTATAATTCTAAAAAATCTGAAAAGGACAGCTACATTATTAAATTTCTTGCAGAGCTTTCTGCTGAATTAACTTGTTTAAGAATTTTTACATGTTTAAAAACTGGATTAAAATGAGAAATAAATGATTTTGATATTATAATTTGGAAATCAATTATCAAAGCATTCGATCATTATCATTAATCATTACCTAGTTAGTACCATAGCACATAAAAAGAGGAGATCGAGATTGAGATTAACTTTGGATTTAGTTTTTGTATTTGTATTATTTTAGTTGAAAGTTGTAATTTTATGCTACCTAATTCTATTTCGTTCATTTATTTACAGATTATTGATATTTGACTAGAAAAATGCTGCCAACTCTAGAGACATTTCCAAAAATTCCACAAGAAGGATTTATTACAATATTTGAAAGAGAGTCGAAATTTCAAATTGCCAAATTGTCCTCTAGAAATGCAATAGACCCAAGAAATTTTACACCTCCATTAGACAATTACCATTTATTTAGCCAAGAAAGTTTACGAAATGCAACTGCCACAAGAATACCATTAATCAAGACACAACAAAGTGTGAATAATATTTTAGAGAAAGTTCTTTTACCGGTTGAAACTAGTACAACAATTGCCCTTTGGAATGAATGGTAAAAAATACTTTATTTAGTTATCGAATTATTAATAATTAATAATATGTTAAATTTTAGGAGAAATACAGGATTATATGGAATTTATCAATATTTTAAAAAGCAAAATGCCTCAAATTCACGTTTTACAAAAACTATTGTAATGGTGTTCTCTCTAATATCCGGATCAGTGAACAAAGTTGTTGATCTTCAGCGTTCAATTTCTTATTATTTTTATCCACATTTAGCAGTAAGTAAATTTTGAACATTTAAAACTTTTGTCCTAATTATCAGTTCAGTATATTAATATTTATATAATCTTTATTTGATTATTCAGCTCTCTACTCAGGATTTAATTGAGAATTTTGCACCTGTTAGAGAGTGGAAAAAATCTTGGATTCGAGCTTTGTCTTGGCATCCGTCCTTTGAAATACTCGCAATAGGTTCTTACTTCTTAAAATACCTATTATTCAAATAGAGTTAAGAATGTACAATTTATTAAATTTTTTATATTTTTGCCTTTTGCTAGCCTTACAAGATGATACAATAAGACTTTTTGTCAATGGCACTGACCTTGTTCCTTTATTAAAATCATCGACTGAACAAAATAGTATAAGTTGTCTAGCTTGGAGGTATTGAAATTGAAATGCATGTTTACTCTAAAGAATTACTTTTATAATGTTTTTATTCTTGATCTTTTAGACCTCATATAAATAATGAAATAAGTGTTGGTGTTGAGAAAGGGCTTTTAATTTGGAAAATTGATTCAACAATGAAACCAAGTGCGAATAAATCTACGCTTTTTACAGCTCAAGCACCTGTGACTTGTATTGAATACAGCCCAGATGGAAATCATTTAATCACTTCCTCATCAATTGACTCCACATTTTATTTATATGATTTGAGAAGTACAGATATCATCCCAATTCATAAACTTGGTGGTGGAATTCCATTTGTTCTTTGGTCGCCAGATCTTTCCAGAGTTTTAACAACTACTCCAAATTATGTTTTTAGGTAAGATTTATTAAGCTTAAGATCTCTTAGAACTCAACTTTTAAATTTTTTTTAAAATTATAAATTTTAGGATTTGGGAAACTGGAGAGAGATGGGAACACAAAAGATGGTCAGCAGTTAATGGTCGAGTAGAGGCAGCTGCTTGGAGCCCTTGTGGGAAAATGCTTTTATTTGCTTCAGAGTCTATTCTCTATTTGATTAGTTTTTATAAACCTGATGTCGGTTTTCTAGAAGAAAAGGAAGAATTAACTGCTGCTCCAGTATTCGACTTAAGGTCTACATTTGTTGGATGTGAAGGAAATGATTTACTTTACAAGTAGGTTACAACATATAATATTTAATTTAAGAATTTTAATTGGTTACCTAATGAAATTGATCTTAATTTTTCATTTTATTAAATAGAATTGGTGGTAAAGTGCTTCAATTACTTTGGGATGAAACTGGTTCACGTATTGTTTGTTTATTTGAAGATTCTGAATTGATCCCAGGTAAAATAATTGATTGCTAATTGATTTTTTAATTGTAATTGATAATTTTAATTGATTCCAGTATTTCGTGTTCAACTTGGGTCATTTAGTGCCCTAACCCCACAAGGAGGTACATTCTTAATTCTTAAATAAAATCTTAATAATATGTAAGAATTTGATCTTAATTATTATTTACTTTTTTTAGTAATAAGAGGAGATAATGGTGAATATCCAATGGCTATAGCTTTTTCAAAACATGGATTTATGGAAGGAGCATTACTTACAATAGCTTGGTCTTCTGGTAGATTTCAATATTTCCCAATGATATTTGCTCAAATGAATACTGAGAGGCTTCTTTCTCATGATATCCATTGGAATTATGGGTTTTCTGGAAAAGCAAAAGATTTGTCAAATATTTTGGGAGGAGGTGGAACTGGAGCAGCAGAAAGTAGTTTCAGAGAAGATTGTATTGATCCTTTATTTTCGTCTACAAGATATAATGAGAGTGCAGAAGATGTTACTCAAACAAGTGAAAATAATGATGAACCAGCAGAAGACATGGCAAATTCATCAAATATTAGACTTTTCTCTACTTCAAAAAATCCACGATAATCACTTTATTTAATTTGAATATCTAGGATTTCAATTCACTTTTTACATAAAAAATAGATTAATAAATAATAGATAAGATAAAGGTAAAGAAATTCGTATTTATTTTTAAGGTTAGTTAGTAAATTAGCTTTTAATATGTAGAATTTAGAATATAGGAAAATTGTAGCTGTAATAAATAGCAAATATTTTACCTACTTACAATTTGGAAATCCCATTCCTTTATTGAGTATCAGTAATTTTGAGAAACTGAAACTGATCATACATAGGTACATTCGAATTCTGTAAAATCTAATCTAACAATTTTACAATAAAGGTTTATAAGATTTAGGTAGCACTTTGTAATTCTAATTCTAATCAATATTATTATATTATAATTAACCCTTATTAAATAATGCCAGTATACAGTATCAAGATCAAGTAATATTTATAGGAATCTTAAACAACTTGAACTTGGAAATTATCGATATATTTTTTCAAAGTATTTCTATTTTCTTTCACAATAAATGTCTTTTCCATCTTAATACTTTCATATTACATATTCCTTCGAAAAACCATATTTTGGCCGTAATTAATTGTATTTATGCATTTATTTTATATACAGAATTCAGGCCAAACCAAACTTCGGTTTTCAGAAATGGACAAATGAATAGCAAAGGCAAAAAACATTAAGTACCCTACTTACGCTTACGATTAGGGTACTTAAAAAAAGTTTCTCATCTTGAACTTGAAACTCAAAAAGAGTAAAAAAAGGGTTTTTTAGATTTTGAACTTTCTTTGCGCATATCATTGAAATTGAAAGAAAAAAATATAAAAAATTAAATAACTGCACTTTTTATAATGATTTGCAATTACAATTAACTAATTAGTAATTAGGTACATTACAATTAAAATTTCAATATCAAGACAGATCAGCGGGCTTTTATTGCAAAAGTAACTAATCAATTCTTTCAATTCATGTCCAAGTTATGGAATCCTCGGCGATTTACGGTCTTGAATCACAGGTTGGTTTTTGGTTTTTGGCTTTTGGTATTTATTTTTAAAAATTAGACTTGACATATTGGCCAATTTTATAAACCTTCGCTTGACCATGGCCATGTATGTCAATTTTATGGTTATATATGACTAGATTACAGTTATTAAATCATATTTATATTGGTGGTGAGTTGACGGTTCAGAAAATTCTGTTTCTGATTCATGTATTTTTTTCTATTTTTATAGGGTCGGTCACTATGTTCGTCAAGTGCGAATGATTTAGAATCCATCCGATTTTATGCAGCCTGTCTATCACCACGAGCTGAAGGTCAAATCCATCAAGTTGACTTTGACGATGAGACTAACAAAATAACTAGAAAAATTTACAAACCAAAAGTAGGTGAAATATGGCAAATTCAGATCTCAGCTTCAACATCTGCTAGAAATCTAGTCGGGCTTTGTTACAATCATATCACAGGTAAAGTCAGGTCACCTTGTCCTTAAAAAGAACTAATTTTATGACATGTTTTAATAAATTCCCTTTTTTACACACAGAATCATCATGTCAAATGAAAACGAGCATATTTAGACTACCTGACGATGCAGAAAATGGTGAAGATCCATCGATTGAAATTAAGCAAGTGGTCAAAAATTTCGAAGATAAAGAGAATCCAGGTGGAAATGTGATTAATTTAGACTGGCATCCAAGTAGAGGGGAAGTTTTAGCGACAGTTTTTGATAATAAATTTATAATTTGGGATATTGACCATGGTCATGGGTCAGCAAAGGTAATCTAATAAACCTTATTATTACCTACCCTGTATCTTATTTTTATATTGCTTTAAAAGGTCAATTCTTCTTGGTCTCATTCGAAAATGGATTATGGGAAATGGAATCCACAATTAGATGGTAAAACAACCTTTCCTTTTTATATAAAAAATGCTAAATTTTATGACTTTCTCCTACTTTCTCTATAAAGGTAATCAGTTTGCTATAATTAATGGAACCTCTGTTTCTGGAATTGACATAAGATCGATGTCAATAAGTTGGACCTTACCTAAAGCAAATAAATTCCAAGTTAAGGACTTTGATTTTAACCCTAATAAACAATTTTATATCGGAACTTGTGGTGAAGACTGTTCAGCCAAATTTTGGGATTTTAGAAAATCGACTGAGCCTGTAAAATCTATAAATTACTGTCATTCTCATTGGATTTGGAGGATCAGATTTAATCCATTCCATGACCAGTTAGTGCTAACTTCTGGTAGTGATTCTCGAGTTATATTACATTCCCTACCATCAATATCATCAGAGCCTAGAGGTAGACCAAGAATTTTAAGTGAAAGTGAAGATGATTTGGATGAACAAAATCAAAATCAAAAGGATAAAGAAATTCCAATGTAAAATAATAATATACAAAAAATATCTTGCCTAACTATTAATTTTATAAAATCAATTTCTAATTTAGCCTAGAAGAAGGAATTTTGGCAAAATATGAACAACATGAAGATGCAGTTTATGCAACTGAATGGAGGTAATACACAATCTATAATCTATTGGATAATCCCTATCAAATTACCAAATATCAGCTCTGAAAATCCGATTTTGTATTAAATTTCATAAGCAAAAATTGCAAAATTGTGAAAATTGAATTTTTAAAATTCACAATCGGGGAGATAATTTATGGAACCAATTTTATAAATTTGGTTTTGATATTGAGATTAAAGTCTAGTGTTTTCGGAGCTGAATAATTTTAAATTCTTAACTAATTTTTAAATATTTTGCTAAAGTTCTGTAGACCCTTGGATTTTTTCCAGTTTAAGTAAGTTTACATAGTTTAATTAAAATATACCTAGACTATTAAACTCGATCTTTAAAATAATTTTAATTATATTTTAAGGTTATGACGGACGTCTAATTATAAATCGAGTTTCTAAATCCCAAAAATATAAAATCCTTTTATAGATAGCTTTACAATATTATGTTAAGAATTTTAATTTTTCGAATAAATCTTAATTTTTATTTATCTAATTTAATAAAGTGATCTTATATTTTGTTATAAATATAAACTGAAAATTTTAAGCAGACTTACATGAATGACCATTATTAATTAATAATTATTAATTATATAATACCTAGTTTCAATTTAAAATAATATTTTAGCTTATAGATTAGTAAAGTATAGAGGTATAGTAAACGGTTAATACGATTACGATACGATACACATTTTAGTTTTAGATTTGATGATTAAAGTATCTTAAAAATGTTACAGTTACAATATATAAGTTTCAAGGGAAGTGTAGGTGTAATAATAAGTAAATTAAATGATGTGATTTTTTTTTGTATTTTTTGGAATTTTACTAAAAAATACTTAAATTAACTTTATATATCATCTATATCGTTTTCACTTTCATCAGCATCGGACATTTCATCAAACTCAATATCGTCGTCCATTCCTTCATCAACGAAAGTAACTGTTTCAGAAATCTAGGAAATAAAAACACAAGTTTAAAAATCGGCTTTGAAAATTAGTTAGATAAAAATAGTTAAAAATAATAATTACCTTAACAGATTCAGGGAATTCGCCATAAGATTTAAGATTACGAGCTTCATCAGGAGTGTACTTCCTAAAAAAATTAAAATATCTTATATAGTTTATTTTACAGTGATCTATTCAATTATTTTACGCATTTTGACCAGAATTTTTCATGCATTTATATGTAAAATTAAGGCCATAATCAGGTTTTAAAAGCTGAATTATGTACTTAAAGCAGATAGAAAATCAAAAATACTTACAGAATAACATCAGCTTTAGTATCTTGGTAATCTCGAAGACCGACCAAAATAATATCTCCAGCATTTATCCATACTTTTTTCCTAAGTTTTCCTCTGATGTGACAAAGTCGTTTAGTACCTGTCAAATAAAGTTTAAAAATTATAAAAATAATAGATAACCAACATATACTACTAAATAAAATTAGAACTCTACACAATAAGGAACACTTTCTAAAGTTACTGAAGCACAACCAAAGTAGAAGATTAATAAAACTTACCATCAAAACACATAGCCTCTAATCGTCCATTTCCTAGCATTTTGAGAACCTAAAACAAATAAATTCAAGTGTCAGCCTTTATTTATTTAATTTTAATTTTAAATTAAATTACCTGTGCATATTCTTGTCCATCTTCTTTAAAAACCAATTCTCTCTTTTCTGTTTCATTCTCGTTCTTTCCTGAAATAAAGAAAATAATGAATCTTAATGAAAAAAATCCAATTTTTAGGCAATTTTTTACCTCTTCGACGATTTTTTCCTCCCTTTCCCTTATTCTTCGGCATATTTAACCTTGATTATATTCTCTCACAAATTCAAAACTTTTAGTTCAAGTTGTATAACACCTTTAAAACAAAAAAAAAATGGAATTAATTAAAAACTCATTAAAAAATGGTCCATATCTATAACTAGAGAGTCGAGGAAGTCTGTACACTAATTACTACAATAACTAATCTAGGAAGTTGCTTTAATGATGTTCAAAATTTGATCCAATTTAGCTAACTAAAAATAACAATTAGATAATCTCA
Organism: Nanhermannia cf. coronata Gr-Ori-00579; assembly: GCA_034699045.1. Classification (NCBI taxonomy): domain Eukaryota; kingdom Metazoa; phylum Arthropoda; class Arachnida; order Sarcoptiformes; family Nanhermanniidae; genus Nanhermannia; species Nanhermannia cf. coronata Gr-Ori-00579. The sequence goes on along the minus strand of JAQIXA010002361.1, from coordinate 9,166 downwards.
ATTCGATTTCAAAACTCATTTAATTCAGCCTAAAAAACCAGATTTTGATCCAGTCTCTAATAACTCTAATTAAATTAACTCTATTTTTGCAAGGAACAAGAACAAGGTAAATTAAATTGTACATTTTGTTGTGTAAAATTGAGGACAGAATCTGGTTTTACAAGCTGAATTGAATGAATATATCGTACCACTAAAACTCAAATTAACTAAAATAATATAATTATCTTACCTCCACCTCCACCAAAAATACTAATTAGATACCTAACTATTCTGGTCATTTTATCAAACTTAAAACCTACTTAATCCTTACTTAAAAACCTTAAATGAAAAATGAGGTTTTTGAGGGCCCTTAATTGCCCTAAATTCACATAATTCTGCTCTGAAAACCCTAATATAAACCTCGATTCTAAAGTAAAACTGTAAAAATTGTTAAATTGAGACCAAATTCTGGTTTTTCATAGCTGAATCTTCACATATTTAGATAATTAGTCATTGTTTTATCGTAAAATTTTGTTTGTGTAAATAAAAGATTGGACATTGAACCCATTACAAAAAGACCTTAGAAAAAGTCATCTTACCTTCTCAAATTCGTCCAAAATGATCCAGTGGGGGTTGTCCGAGTGACGACGGATTCCAATTGACCGTGGGGTACTTAAATTTGGACACTTAATTATTCTTAAAAAATTAAATTAATTTAATTAGAGTCTGTCTGCTTATGTCTACTTGTAAATTTTTTATTTCGAAAGAAAAAGCAAGGACGAATAAAATTGATTTGTATAGTTTAAGCGAAAGCTCGGCGCCATTTAAATAAAAATAAAAATAATAAAAATCGGTTTTTAAATTTTTAATTGGATTGGATTTGCACTTGACACCCCTAAAGTTGACGAAAAAAGTGACAAGTGGGACAAATTGACGAGTGACAACGCCGAATTCGGATAGGATGGAGGTCGTAGATAAGGATAGGTACTTTAAAAATGAATTTCCAATGCCGGGTAATGAAGATATGGACGATAAGGTAATAGTTAATAGGAAATGGTTTTTTTTAAATTATATATTTTAGCTAGCTTAGCTGTGAAAAACTTAATTTAGGCCTCAATTTTACAATGATTTATGCACTTGTTGCGTATTTGAGACAATAGGGTTATTATAATTATGTAGATCCTATCTACTATTGTTGATTATGTTTGTAAAATATAGCATTTTATATAAAAAAAATTAAGAATTTTTGCACCTTAAGATAAGACCTAACAAATTCGGTGGTTGGCCATTGGCCAGTGGCAGGCAGAAATAGTGGGTTTACTGATGGCAAAATCAGGTTACTCAAAGCCATTTAAGCTATTGGTTAGGTTATTGTTAGCTTTTCTTTCATGAGAATGGAAGGTGAAATTCTTTGTTGCTTAAGACCTAATTAAGTAATATTAAGTAAAGACCTAATAATTTAATGATCTATAATATGGATCCATGGTCATGATCGTAATATTATGACAATGAATGTTCCAAAAATGTGACGAAAATATTCATTCCTGTATTTTATTAAATTAGGATAAGGAAGGATAGAATTTACCCTCTTGTTTTTTGTTTATTTTAGGAGCTAAAAGAGATTAAAGATGATTGTCGAAAACATGGTGAGAAATTTTTAGAAGTTCTAAATTCAAGAATTGGTAAAGAATTGATGAGCCCCAAGAAAGATCCTTCAATTTATACTGGAACTACGGGAATTGCTTATCTTTATTGGTATTTGAGTTCTATTGGATATGAAAAAGATAAAAATATTAAAAAGGTAAATAATATTTAGAAATATTTTGTCCTTTCTTTATTATTTATATTGCTAAATTGGGATATAGGTAATGATTGTAATTTATTTATAATTCATGTTTAGGCGAGAAAATTGGTTGAAGAAGCTATAGCCGTAGAAAAAGGAAAAAAGAGAGTTTGTACATTCTTGTGCGGAAGTGCTGGACCTTTGGCTCTTGGAGCTGTTATTTATCATCAGTTGGGAAAGCCTGAGCTAAGAGATAATTATATTGAAAGGTCAGTAGGATTAAATATTTGTATTATTAATTTAGTAAGACAGATTCGTTCTACTTACCATTATACATTTTTTAATTTGATTTTTTAGATTAATCACAATTTCATCGAATGAGCTATTAGATGATGAACTACCAAATGAACTACTTTATGGAAGAGCAGGATATTTATACGCGCTTTTATTCGTGAAAAAACACACCGGTAATAATGTTCTAGATAACTTGATAAGAAATGTATGCAAAATGACGATTTCTAATGGTATAAGTCCGAAGCAAAATCATCTTGAATACGACTGGCATGGAAAGGTTTACTTGGGAGCGGCACATGGACACGTAGGGATATTGTATGTTCTTTTAAAGGTAATTTTTAATTTTAAACAAAAAATAACTACCTACATTACATTTCTATTCTATTTTATTCTAATTATTGAAAACTTTGAATAAATAGGCCAAAGATTATCTGAAATCAGAAGATTTAAAATGGATCAAGAGCACAATTGATTGGCTACTTACTCAAAGATTCTCCTCTGGAAATTCTCGATCCTCTTTAAATTCAAAAGATGATCGATTGATCCATTGGTGTCATGGGAGTATAAAAAATACAAAATTCTTATGAGGCTTTTATAAAGAGTTACCTAATTCTATTTATATTCAAGGTCCTGGTGCAATACATTTGTATATTGAAGCACATAAAGTAAGTCTAAGCTCATAAAAATAAGTGTCGATTATATTTGAAATCAATCATAATTAAGTTTACTACAAAGTGCTATTTGTTATAGGTCTTTGGGGATGATAAATACTTGGAAGCTTCTAAAGCTGCAGCTGATGTAGTCTGGGAAAGAGGATTGCTTAAACGAGGCTATGGAATTTGCCACGGTGTACGGACTAAATTTATTTATTTTTATTTTATACTTTTACGAATTAAGGTAACTACTATAATATAACCTTATTAAAATGATTTTTTTCCAGGTCTCTGGTAATTCGTATACTTTTATGGCGATGTACAAACACACTAAGGTATAGTAACCTTTTATTTACTATCATAAAATATTATAGAATCGAATATCAAGGCTCAAGGCCATGATAATATCTTTTCGGTTTCTGAGTTTTTGGGGAAAATTGATTGACATTTTATATGTATCTTTATTAAATTATCCAGGAGCCCAGATATTTAAGACAAGCATATGCTTTTGCCCAATGGGTATTCAACTATGGATCTAAAAGAGAAAGAGTTCCCGATAGACCACTATCCTTATTTGAAGGTATAATAAATATCAGATATAAAATATAATTGGGTTATTTGATCTACTTTGTAATTGTAATAAAATACCTACACATTTACTTTTAGGAAGAGCCGGTGCAATCTATTTTCTCTTTAATTTATCAACAGATGATTTCAAATTTCCAGCTTTCGATATTTAAGTTCAAAAGTAAAATAATATAGTAAAAATAACCAACAAAACAACTCGTATGTATTTTGCTTTTACAAAATTTTACACCACGTAAACTAAGTATTTACTTATTTATCTGCTATATATAAGTTTTATGTAGCTAGCATTTTTTTAAGCCAAAAATGATCTCAAAACAAATAAAATTTCAAATTCAATGTACCTAAATGAAATTGGAACCAATTAAGGCAATTGATTGAATGATTTATAGATTATTGAAATGAAATGAATGGAGTTAAAATTCTAAACTATTTTAAGGTTCAATATGGCTTTTGGGATATTTAGGTATGTGCAATATTAATACAAAATATATTTTTATTTTCATTTATACTTATTTTTGTTTATTTTTTATTTACTATTCAAGATCAAGATCGAGTAATCTTCTAATCTTTAATTTTATTAACCTGCCCTGCCAGTTCTACTAGTTTGCTTGGTTAGTTTAATTTTGCCAATATTCGAGACTATAGGATTTAAGGATCAGAAATCGTAAGTATTACAACTACAACTTGACTACCTCTATTCGAATATTAGGTAATATAAGAATTAGTAATAGGCATAAAATGTTGTGATTATGATTAGGAAAAAAACACGACGCATATTATGACTCAATTGGGATTGCTTGAACTTGAGATATTAGATAATGATTTCGATTTCGATGATATATATTGCAGAAATAGGTAAAGTAGAAGTAGAAGTATTTAGGTATTTAGGTATGTATTAGGTATGTATTTATAAGTTTCAAGAAATTGGATATTTTTTACCATTTTTTGGATAAAATCGAGTTATAATGTAGGGGATCCTATCCGTATTTACTTACACATTACACATTCAGTTATATATTTAAGGATATGAAGTTATAATATATATTTATAAGCCCTTATCAAATTGAGCCTTTTCCATTCCTTATTTCTTTCTAGAATCTAGTAGAATTCTAGACTCTATATTCTAGTCTCTAGACAAGGCCTATCTCTGGTTTCGAACATATTGAGCTTAAATACATAAGTATATCTATTTTAGTGTAGAAATAGAAATATCTATTTTACTTAAACTTTTCTCTTTTATATCCTTATTCTTATGTACTTGTATAGAATAGAAGTTAGGTTAGAAGTTAGTAGATAGACATGGTATTGAAACGTGTATAGATTTAGCAAGGATAACTTGCGTACTATTCTCTCAACCCCAAAAATTTTCGAGTCTCGACCCATATAAGTAAGTTAAGTACCTTTTAACATATATATAATTTTGATTTTATACATTTTACTGGGGTACTAGACACTTTATATGGGGCCTATTTGATATTAAATTTCTCTAGATAGTCGAGAGCTTCGAGATAGATCCCAGTCTGGTTTTTGGATTTATCCCATTTACTATCCTTTAGTTTTGCTCTAATTTTGATTCTCTAGAGTCAAAAAGTGAGAGTGTGAAAGATTTTTTTGAGTTATTTTTACTTTCATTTTTACTTTTTATAAGAACATAAAATTAGATAAGTACCTATACAAGTAATTGAATTATCTCTAAAATCCTCAATTGTCTAAGTTTATTGAAATATTCAGTAAGTATTTTATGATTTATCTTGATCACACGTCTTGAATCACCGATTATGTTCTCATATAAGTACCTATTCACGTAATCTGGAGAAAAAATCAATTTTTTAAGATTTCCAAGTATTATCTATAATATATTTTTTGGCTCAAGACTCAAGTTCAAGCTGATCTACATACATGATATACTTTTATTACAGTATTTTCGAACACTTATAAATTATTGATTTTGATTTTGATTAAGATTGAGTGCCTTGTCTTCCACATATTTGCATATCAAATTCAGGACTGAACTTTTTAATAATACTGTACTGATACTTAAAAAACACTTTACAAAATCAACAGAAAGTTTTTGAAAAGCTGATGGAATTGTGTGATAGTGATAATGTAAAATTACATAATTGAGAAAGAACATTTTGTTTAACTTGTTTTTTTTCTTCGATTACTTTTTTTATTGTTTATTAAGTTGTCAAGTAGTCTTCAAATAATACTTATTTGATAAAAAATAAGTAAGTTTTTGAGAGAGGTTATTTGCGATAATGTAGAGTGTTAGGTTAGTTAGGCTTAGTTATTTTTATTTAGTTTTTAAAATCTCTTTATTGTATCAATTCCTGAGTTTAAAATATACAATATTGTCCTTGAATTTACCTTTAATTATTATTCATCTTGGTAAAATGTCGGCAATTTCTGTGATGCCGGATGTGAATTCTAATTTGGATCATTTGCAAAGTAAGCAAAAAATATATAATAAATACAATATTCTAAAAAATAGTTACTAAACATAGCTTATGATTTGAGAATTTTTTATAAATTCTATTATTAACTACTTAGCTTTTGAAATTTTGATGTTGAATGTTCAAAATTTGGTATAGGTAAATCATTCTATTATTTAATGAGTATTACCATTAGAATGAGTACTTAGGATTAGATTAGAAAGACATCCATGGCATATTAGCCCTTTTAACTAGAAAATCTTATACAAATACAAATTGCAAAATGATTGATGGTTATTATTTTTTGTTTTTTTTATAGAATCTGAAGTTGAACTTGAAAATGAAATATTCTCTGATGGTTCCAAGTATTGTTATGCAGCGCTTATAAGTTTAGCCCTTAAAAACTTATATTCAAAAGATCCAGAACATAAAGACTTTTCCGAGGGACTTATTAGGGACATAAGAAGGTACTTATTATACTAATAAATAAATTTATAACCTAGAGATACTTAAAATTCTTGATTATTTTAGACATTTAAACCTGCCAAGTGATCATGTCATATTGGCACTTTTTCGAGGAGAAGGATGTATCACTGTGTCACATTATGTGGATTTGATCAGAAAGGAAGGCCATGCTTATTCATTCCTTATAGTCAAAGATCTCATATACCATTCCGTTAAAGGGGGTATGTACAATTTCATTTTAAAAATAATCAATTGCTTTTAACAAAATTAAACTCTTGGACTTGGGATTTTTATAAACATATTTTGGGTTCAAATTTTTTTGAGCCCAAACCTAAGCTAATAAAGCGATACATATTTATTGACTTTCAGTAGAACTATTGATTGAATATTTAATATTTTTAAGTACATAATATAATTTATAACTGACTCTAGAGTAGTTTAATATTCTTTACTAATATTTGTAGTTTGAATTTAATATGCATAATTCTTTCTTTCTCTTTAATGCTAACCTTTCTATATAGGATTATCATCAGGTACCTACAATAATATAAAATTGGGTTCTATACTGTATTTAAAATTCATATGACTAACACTCGAATTTAGATAATGTATTTTTTATGATAGAATGAATAATGTTCTACGTTTTTTTGCACAGTAATTTACATATCAATTGATTTTAATATTCATTTTTTACAGGGAAATATGACGCTAGAACAAGGGCATTAATACTTGCTGTGAGCAAATTTCTTGATATTCGATCAAGTCTTATTGAAATGATGGAGGAATCAGCTGTTAAATACATAACCGAAGAAATTAAACCAAAAACTGAGTAATTTGTCTATTTAATTTATAAAATATGTTTTATTTATGCAAATCTTTTTATGATAATCAACAGGGACGAAGAGAAAGAGAATACAAAACGACAAAAGAATCGAAAAATAAAGAGATATGCACTTATCGGCCTGGCTACTCTTGGAGGTGGTGCAATTTTAGGTTGGTATTTATATTGAATTATATGTAATCTGAAATCTATAAACACAATTTATATAATGGTCTGTTAATATTTTATAGGTCTTACTGGGGGTTTGGCAGCACCGTTAATCGGTGCAGGAGTGGGATCAGTCCTCGGAGGTGCTACAGCTGCTGCTTTAGGTGCTTATTTGATTTAAATTGACCATTTATACTAGTGTATTATAAGTATGAATTATAATTCGGATGTTTTTAGGCGGAACGGTTGGAGCAACAGTAATTGGCTCTTTGTTCGGCGTCGCGGGGGCAGGTCTTTCAGGTTTTAAAATGCAGAAAAGAGTAGGAGATGTTGAAGAATTTGCTTTCAAAAAACTAGGAAATAACAAAACTACAAAAAAGTATGCAAATTATTCGCATTTGATCGTTCAATGACATTTGTATAGTGTAGGAAATATATAAGATCTTATCTTTTTTTAAATAAGAAACTTACATGTTGTGATTGCAATCTCGGGCTGGTTGACTGATGAATCAGGTGAACAAGGTTTTATCCTACCTTGGAAGAATTTGAAACTTTCAGGTTGGTTTTAGTAATTTTATTTGGTGATTGATTATCTAATTAATAATTATAATGTAGGTACTTACCTAATGATTATTTTATATTTGCAGAAGAGCAATATTGTCTCCAATACGAATCAGAGTACCTACTCGAGTTGGGTCGGGCAATTGACTATCTATTATCTTTTGCGGTCTCAATGGCGGCTCAAGAAGCACTGAAATTAACTATTTTATCCGGTTTAATTTCAGCTATTGCTTGGCCAGGTTAGCTATTTTATCTTTTTAATCAAAAACAAGTACGGAGAAATTCATACTTTTGAAATATTTTGCAACCAATCCATTATGATAATGATATCTAATTGTAAATATTTCTTTCTTTACAGCCAGTCTTTTGACGTTAGCGTCAGTTTTAGACAATCCATGGGGTATAATAAATATCATTAAGAAACATAAGTACCCTACTTACATAGTATTCTAATTTTTAATTTTAGGGGTTTGTTGCCGTAGGTCTGCTCAAATAGGGTACCCTACTTATATATAGCTTGATTTGATTTATTTTAATTTGGATTTTTTACGTAGGAGGTATCTAGCAGATGTACTGATGTCTAGAAAACACGGAAATCGTCCGGTTACTTTAATTGGATTAAGTCTTGGAGCACGTGTAGTATTTTACTGTCTTTTGGTATGAAATTATTAATAAATGTTTAATCATTTTGTATTTGTGGTGAGCTTATTGTAAATTTTACAATAGGAATTGAGTCAAAGGAAAGATTCAGATGGAATTGTACTCGATGCGATTATGCTAGGTGCACCGGTGAGTGGTCGAGCTAGTAATTGGAAATTATTTTCAAGAGTTGTAGCTCGAAACATAGTGAATGGTTACAATTCAGCTGATTGGTTATTGAAGTTCTTATATCGAAGTACAACAGGTACTTATTACATTACTAATTTACGGATTTAATATCGATTCAGTTCTACTCGTATAAGATTTGATTCTAAGATCGATTTTACTATTGTAAATACTAGTAAAGTAAAATTGAGTTCGGATTCAGAATTTTATTTTTCAGAACTTGGTATTCGAATGTATAAACTATTTCTATTGGCTCTAGGACAAAATCCTAAAATACCAAAATCCAACCTCCCAAAATCCTACCGACCGAAATCTTACCTAAACCAAAATCCTAACATACCAAAATCCTACATAATCTAAAATTTTGTCAAAATTCTCAACTTATGAGATTTTTAATATGCAATTTTGACAAAATTGACTAGAATTGGTCAGATTGAAGCATTGATTGAAGCTATTTCAAAGTCTAAAATAGTTAAAAATTTTTTTTATTAAAAATCAGTTTATCGGTGATATATTTGTACAAATCAGTGCCATTTTCGAAAAAAACCTCAAGGCTGGAAATTTTGACTAAATTTTGACTAAATCTGACCAATTCTCG
>JAQIXA010002360.1:0-18311 GCA_034699045.1 Nanhermannia cf. coronata Gr-Ori-00579 | reverse complement strand
TTTTAATTTTATGATCTTGTTTGAGAGCCCTCTAGAGGGTGCTTTTATGCTATTAAAGGCGTGGATGCAAACCTCAAGGAAAAAATTAGAAAATTCAAAATATGAATTTTTTATTGAAATTTCAAAGTTTTTTGACCTTTTGGACCTGTTCCGGTCAATGAATTTTTAATTTTATTGTTTTGTTTGAGAGCCCTCTAGAGGTTGCTTTTATGCTATAAGAGGCGTGGATGCAAACCTAAAGGTCAAAAATATAAAAAATATAATGTTAAAAAAATGCATATTTTCGTTAGTTTTAAGGTTTTAGGACAATCTCAGATTACCCCATATGTGCTAATTTTTATTTATTTGGGCACTATTTAGTGATGCCATGCTCTATTTTGAATTTGGTGAGATTCGGTTTTTTGGGCTAACTTTTTTGGGCTAACTTCACACTGGTTAAATAGCTGAATAATGTCTCATATAAAACTATGTATTTCCTTATCCAATATTATACCTAGATAATTAATTTGATGGTTTTTTTTCTCAAAATCCTAATTGTATTTTTTAACAAGGTGTGTACTTAAATCTGTGGGTGATCTAATTTGATGCATTTAAATGACCTTGATTGACATTGGCAAACTGTAGAACAAATACAAAAGTACATAGGTATAGAAAACAAGACAAGTTTTTTTAATCTGTAAATCTGTACAATTTGATCTAATTATTTTATCTCGTTATCTCATCTATTCAATTTTTTTGTTCCTTGTTTCATTTTGATTTTGATTTGATCAAATCAAGATTCAATTCTTTGAAACTACAGATATAATACTTAAACTCATTCATTTTTTTGGTCAATTTAGAGCTATCATATACTAATTGTATTTGTAATTGACCATTTACAATCAATTTAGGAAATATTATATTCTGGATTGTTAATTTTTCCTACTTATTACTGTTAATTAGACCTTAAATCTAAAAAAAATCTAAGTTTTTTTTTGAATTCTAGTGTAAAAAACAACTTTTTATGAGATTTCTTAAATTTGGAATATTTTAAGATTCAAATCATATGCAGGTAAAACAATTTTGTTAAAATTTTGATTACCTATATATAAAATCACCTAGAGGTAGAGGTCTAAAAATGACTAATTTTTCTGCTAATTTAACCTTAAACTTCCAAGCTATTAGTAAATGTTACACATAAAACCATTTTCAATCAAAATTTTAGCTGTTATCAGACCAAGAAATCTGAAAAAGCAAAAAATGTATTAATTTTTAGCCTAAAATTTCATATTATAATACCTCTGTGTATAATTTTTTTAAGGAATTATTGACAATGACAAGCTTGACATTGACATGGTGCTAATTTTTCCAAAATACTTTAAATAATTGTTGTATTTAAAATCGTAATAATATCAAAAATGTGCTTAACTAAAAGATAAGATAAATATATAAATAATATTAAGATTCTGAATAGTTCATTAATATAGTTAAATATCCAATTGTAAAAGGTTTCTATTATCCAAATTTGTTAAATAATTTTAAGCTCAAAATAATTATAAATTTAATGATCTTATAAATGGTACTACTACTCACTTATAATTAGTTAAGTACTAAAGTACTTTATAAGATAGAATAAATTTTGTTGTTGAAAAAGTGTGCTTTTGTTTAAATTTTAAGGATTTTTTTGTTACATAAAAAATTGTATTCAAATTCCAAAAACAAGTATTGTGCTTATACGTGATGCATTTTTGATGCATTTTCCAAGTTTTAATAAAGAAATACCTATAAAGACCTCTTATTATATAACTGTGATGAACATATTATTTGTAAATTATAGATTATCATGTGCCAAAGTCAATTAGATATATGGTTATAATCATTGTAATTACAATTACAATTTTTATCTAGATCATGTACATTGTTCAATTACATGGTACATTTGAAATTTGAAGAACCCAAGGGGGTATTGACTATTGACGATGTTGACATTGAACTTATACCTGGTATGTATGTATACTCGTATGTATGTACTTTTGTACATGTTGACCAGATTTTCTTACATGTTTACAAGTTCTTAAAAATAAAATGATCAAGGTAAATTGAGCATAGAAAAGCCAATCAAGCTTGATACACTATACCTATAGTAGTACTTTAGAAATTTGAGTTAACTGTAGAAATACTGCATATATAATTGTAATTGTAATTTACAAATTAAGATAAGAGATAGGAAGTCTACGAAAAAAAATGTAGGAAATTATAACTTACAATTTCGTTGAATCTTTTGAGATTTTTGCCAATCAAGTCAAAACAGATTCCACTAGGTACCTATTATGTATACCTTAGTTGTAAGACTCTATCTAAAATTTCCTTATTTTAGAATCTATGATAGACCGTATTTATAGATACTTGGTATTTAAAATGAATTTGAAAGAATTTTTGGCCAAAATTAGTCTCGAAAATTCAAAAATTTGCATAATTTTTTGTTTTATCAAATATTTCAAGCAATTTATTAAATTCTAGAAAGTTTTATCATGCTAAATGAAATTTTTTATGCTATTTTAGTACTATTTATCGTGAAATTTTAATTGTTTGTCTTTAATTAGTTAATTTCCCCATCAATTTTTGACTTGTGTCTTTCTTACTTCATTTCTTGTGTATTTTAATTCTAAATTCAGATAGGTAGGTACATATAAAAAATCAATTTTAGAAATAAATACATAGGTTAAGTAAGGATTGAGGCCATTCTCAGGTTTTTCAGATTTGAGAGTTAATTTCTGTACATATGTATATACTACTATTATATTTAATTTATATTTAAATTCTTGTTAGGTATAAAAAAGAGGACAAAAATTCAAATTTCTTCCTCAAACTTTTTCTAATCTAATCGCTGAGTTTATTATGATGTAAATTTGCAAGTAAATTGCAATTAAAATACAATAGAGTATAGATAGTTGTATCAAAATGTAATTTATCCTTTATAAGGTAGTGTATTTAAGAAGTAAGGTACAATTTATGACAAAATTTTGATTAGGTTTTTGAATTTGAAAAGGTATTGGTTTTTTTGGTATGAGCCAGGGCGACTCCAAGGTCTTTGGGGTTGGGAAGGAAAAGTCAAATTCTCCAAGAGATTAGATTAGAATTGAGAATTTTTAATTAATAAACTATTCAAATTCGAATCGAAATCAATGAACTTTTATTTTTACTACCTACCTAATAAATACTTGAATTTTGTGGGCTGACCTTTGAAAAAATTTTGATTTCAAGTTGACCACAAAAGACAAGAAAAAAAAATTTAATTTTAAAGTTAATTCTTTATGAGATAAGATAAGAGGCTATGTGAGTACATGTACATGACATTTGTCTAATTTGTCTAAAATTTAAATTGATATTGACCTTGTGTAATAAAACTGTAATTGTAATTTTAAAAAGGTTTTTTTAAAAAGAGAGATAGATGAGACTTTTGCATACGAAAAAGTTTAAGTGGAATTAAACACATTTTCTCATGTTTAATGTCAAATTTAATTTGAATAATCTTGTAGTAAATTGTTCATATTTTGTATTATAAAACCCTTGATCTCTTATAGAATATCTGTAATTTGAATTCAATGGAACAATTTGTAAAATAATTCGATTGCCCTCATTTTTGCTATAATTCTTGAGCTTTTCCTCGTAAACTTATTGTAGGTTCTTACATAATATACTCGTAAATACTTTTATTAGATAGGGTACCTAACTTTTTTTGTTCGATTTTGTATTTACACTGACGCCTATGGTGCCTTTGACTTGAAAAAATGATTGAAATTGAAACAAATTGCAGTTTACATAATTACTACATAAAGGATTATGTTCTATACCTTAAAGTAGAAATTCTGAATGTCAATGAGGTATTATTGGTATGTAATTTAAATCTTTAGGTTATAAAGTGTTGAGGTTAAAATTATGACCTCATAATTGTAAATATAAATGTTAAAAATATACTTATAGTGCCTACCTATCTATTATATGACTAAAATTACTAGAAATCCTTAATTTTTTATTGAAACATTAGTGCAGTGTGATATTCTCAAATTTCAGTTTTAAAATCCTAGATTTTTTTAATTAATGTACCTACTGGACAAAGATAAAAAATTGCAATAAGAAATTTTTCAACCAGTTATTATAATTGTAATATTAATACTACTATAGTATGAGATTTAGTATTTATTCCAAAAGCCATCATTAGTTTGCTTTGATTTTAGATTAAAATTTTCAGGATTTTTCAAAAATATTTTGTACTTTAGATATTATACTTACTTAAAGTAAGCCTCTAAGGTTTGTTTACAGGAATAATGCGGTAATAAGCATAAGTATATTTATCAGTAGTACTCGTACTAGTAGGCACATTAGTAAAAAAATGATAAAATGCATATTTAACGTGATTTAATAGCAAAAATATTTCTTAATTCAAGTACCCAATACTTACCTACCTTACTAATTTTATCTTGTACTCGAAATTTTTTTTTTGAGCATTATTAAAAGGTGTTTTACTTTCAATCTCAGCTAAAAAAAAGTATTTTTTTACTATTACTTTAACATTAAAACCCGTTAGATTGCAATAAACAAGCAAGTGTTTTGAAATGAATTTGATGAGATTGCAGATACAGATACATGATTTTATTAAACCAATATACATACTTACCTATAAGATAAGTAAAAAAGAAGCAAAAATTCAGTTCAGCTTATACAGTATATTAGGTACTATCTAGAAATTAAAACTCAATTCATTCAATTTATCATTGAAACTAAACAAAGACAGCCTGTTTGTGATGATTTCAATATAAAAATGCGATCATACATACTCGTATTATTGGTATTATCATAGTAATTTACTAATTAGATCAATACCTAACTGTAGATTACATAAAAAATATGAAAAGATCTTCTTGAAAGGACACTTTTAGAATCAAGTCGATTGTTTTAATTTTCAAATACCTTGTAATCTTAAAGAATAGTTATCTAACTAAAAGTTAAAATTAAGGATTAGATAAATATTAGGATAGAGTATAATATTATTACCTCAAATTACCTGCAAGAATAACTAAATAACTACACATCAATTCTGGATCTTAATGGATATCTATAAAGTATAAAAAGTATTCTATATAATCACATGTCATATTTAGGCTGAAAAGACAACGCCTAAAAAAATTAAATCTTAGATGCCTACATAGAAATGTCCAGCCGAGTTTAAGAACTCGATATGTTGGTATATACTTACTCTAAATACATGAATATCCTATTCAGTGTACTATTAGGATACATTTAGTTATTATAAAGCATCTTATAAAGGTAAATAATCAAGCAAAATGATCATCTAAAAGTCTAAATTGCAATTAGATATCACAGGTAGAAATTACAAAGGGGTTGGCGAAGGTCGGTCCAAAAATTTCAATTGTTCTAATCAGCTCAAATTTCATTCCGGAAGACTTTTTTTTCCTTTATATTTCTTTCCCAGGTTGTCCAACAGGGAATCAGATCAGATTTAAAAATGTACCTACATACTTAATTTTAATCATACAGTTATATATTAATAATCATATTTTATCAATAAAGTACTATAGTAGTTTACATAGTACTAGTACAGATACAGGTAGTATTAATGACAATTATAAGTTCATTTGCGTTAAAGTTGATGAGGACATCATGTCAATTAGAGATTAAAATTATTTCCTCGACTCCCATAAGCATTTTTCTAATGCTGGGTTCGAAAAATCTATTGAAATTAAAATTGAAACAATAAAATATGCACTGTAATTGCACTGTTATATCTATTTATGAATGAAATCTTTTTGTTGTAAGTATGATTATTCATATTTCTTTGATTTGATCCTACATTTTTTGACTTTGACAAATATCTAGTTCCTTAATATACAATTGGTAGTTCTGTATATTTAAACATAAATGAAAAATTCAAGTAGGTACATTTATTTAAGAAATTAGGTAGGTACCTATTGTAAAAATTTCTTTATAAATTATTAAAAATTATATCAATAGATACTTTATTACTTGACAATATTTATAAAAATATTTGATTACTACTACCTAATAGGTACACACATACGAGTATCCTTCCTTATTAAAAAAAGACAGCCATTTTCTTTGGTTAACCCATAACTTGAAAAATACGCAACGGATTTTCATTGGGTTTTTTTTTAAAATAAATTAGAAATGGTCCGGAAGGATTTTGAGCAGGGAGTTTTTAAAATTTTGGTCCAAAAGTGGTCTAAAAGTGACGAAAACGTGTCAATAATGATCCAAATATGATTAAATTTTGACCAAGAGCTTTTTTTGAAGGCCTTTTGATTCTGAATCTTTTTTTTAAATAGACTCTTTATCAAAATATGTACCCATAGACCAATGGGGTTACAAAAATTGACGAAAAAGTGACCAAATTGGCCTAAAAATTGCTAAATTTTGACTAATAGGATTTTTTGAAGCTCTTTTGATTCTGAATCTTTTTTATAAATGTCTACATGTCATGTCAAATTTTGTGCACATGGACCAAAATGACGATAATATGTCAATAATGATCCAAATTGACCAAATTTTGACAAATAGCTTATTATGAATATTTTTTAATATAATATATTCTTTCTCAAAATATTTATTCACCAAAAATATAGTCAAAATTCAAAAGCTCAAATTAATAAATCGGATTTACCCTTACGGAAGCCCGCACCCTCAGAATACAAGATAATTTATGCAAATATAGTTTAGTTTTAATAGTTCATATTTTATTAAATCCAAAATATATGAAATTTAGAGGAGGTATTTTCTTAAATTTATTGGAATTTTTAAAACTTCCCGCCTAACACACCATAAAACACCATAAAACACCACAAAACACCACAAAACACCATAAAACACCACAAAACACCATAAAACACCACAAAACACCATAAAACACCATAAAACACCACAAAACACCATAAAACACCACAAAACACCATAAAACACCACAAAACACCATAAAACACCACAAAACACCACAGATCACCATAAAACACCATAAAACACCACAAAACACCATAAAACACCACAAAACACATTAAAACACCATAAAACACCACAAAACACCATAAAACACCACAAAACACCGTACGGGCAAGGGTGTTTTTGGTGCTTTCATAAATGACCAGAGTAAAAGATAATGTGTGTAAAAGTAGGTAAGTTCAATGACCTGATGGTGACCGCCACAATCTGACTTCAGATTCGGACTCAGGACATGCCAAAAAAAGTCATACATCACGTATGGATTGTTAAAATTAGAAAATCCCCTATTGTGAAGTCCTGCCAAAATTTTTGCTAGTTTTAAAGTAATTTTTTGCAAGTCTCTAGTCTCTAATGAAATGACTAATATTCTGCGAGAATTTTTACTTAAGAAATATGTTTGATCAAAATAACGCATTTCCATTGGTGGTACGGTCTTGAAATCTGTTAAATTTTGAAGTCTCTTTAACTAGAATTTATTTAGATTTAGATTTAGTTTAATGATTCACTGTCACTGTCAAATTCTGATCATTTCTGTTAGAAATGAACCTATTAATAATTTTAATATTCATTTGCTGTATTTTACACGAAATTGTGTTTATCAGAGCTGAAGAATGTAGTAAATTAATCCAGGGTGGGAATACTCAATGGAATCATGTAATTTCGATCAGAAATTCGGAAATTCTACCTGTATCACAGATTTCTAGATTTCCTTACATTCAAGGGTAAGTTTCAAAACCTTCACCATATACCTATAAGGGCACTCAAGTGCCCTTTCCCTTAATACTAATGGTTAAGTCTTAACATCAGTATTATTTTCCCATGTTAATTAATATAATTTTTTAAATTTTAGTGTCAAAATAAAGCAAGATTGTCAACTGACCCTCAAAAATAGTGGTACTAACTGGATCACTTTTTTCGAGAATTTCAGCGATTTGAGTCAAATTGGATTTTATCAATATTGCAGGGTATTTGATATTTGTAAAAAAAAAATTTTTTTACATTTTTGGTTTATTTTAGTACTTACCTATTTAGAACTGGATACCTTACCGATGGACTCCTTGGAATAAGGAAAAAATCAAAACTGCATGTAGGTAATTTGCCTTTTTAAAAAGTATCTGTAATCTATAGGTAATCTCAATTTTCTCAATTTATTTTACTACGAGTATTTCAATCATCATGAAATACCTTAATTTCAATATTTCAAGAAAATTTTGAGAATTTTTATAATTTTATAGGTTAAAATTAGTTAATTAACTTAGAATTTTCTTTGGCAGGTTGTACTTGTGGGAAATGTCAAGAAGCCCTTCGGTCCAACGATCAAAATATTTGTGCCAAATTGTTTGATACTTATAACTGTGATTCCTGTGCTCCAAATTCATATGAAATTTATAATACAAGGTAAAATTCCAAATATTTTAAAATCAATAAGCAGTGTACTGGGAATAATTATAATTTTGTGAGCCAAGCGAGTGCATTACTATTCAGCATAATATTTCACTTGCCTTTTCCTGCTTGTTTGACTTTCCCAAAGATTACTCAAAACCTATTGGACCCATTTAACCTTTAAAACTTGGTATAAAGGACTCTTATCTAGATCTAGGGTCTGGTTTTGCCATTTGACAAAAATTTTGACAAAATTTTCCTTTAATCAGCTCAAGGCTCCAGAAATCGTGAAAAAAATTCTCATAAAAATACTTCCATTTGGTTTGAAATGCTGGAACCGTTATTAAGCTACATAATCTGAAACTGCAAAAATAATAAAGCTTATACACAAAACTCAATGCTTTGCTCGCACAAATAATAATAAACTAAAGAGTAGTTAAATAAATCCTAGTATAGTATTAGCTTTCAAGTTTTCAAATTTTCAAATTTTCAGCTTTGAACATTTTTTATTGTTTGAATATAGATTTGGACAAAATATTCCTTTCTGTTTTGCCAAGTAAGATTTTTTAAATTTTATTTACGAGTAGGTAGGTACAAATTTTCAAATTTTTTAAAAAATTATTGAAATATTGTATAAGTGCTGGATCTCTATTCGTAAAACCAGGCTGTTCTTTGAAAATTTACAATCAGCAAAATAACACTGGTACTGGTACCTACTACAGATATTTATTACTAAATTCTTATTGAAATTTCAATTTTACTGCTAATAAAAAAATTCTTAATTCTTTATCATTCCGGTTTTTTAGGAGCTGAAGTTACTTTTCGAGGAGGTGATGGAATCAACAATTTTACATCACCAATTGTAAGTACCTTTACTATTAAATTGAAATTTTTTTAACTATTTTGAATTCTCTAAATGGGTTGGAAGTAAGTATGGTACCCTACATTAAATATCTGTATATTTGTTTATACAAAAATCTCCTGCTGATGGCTGGGATGGGTTTAAAAACTACTGTTAGAAAGTATTAGTTAAGATATTAAACATTTTTTCTATATCACTAATCTAAATTTTTTTAAGAAATGGATTGGAAAAACAGTCTGTTCTTATCGTTGTGAATGTTCGACTCCTGTTACAAGATGGAGAACAGCAGCAACAACACAAAAACCGATAAGTAATACACAATCAGCAACAACTAAAAGTGAAAAACCTGAAGCAACATGGCCTATAACACAAACCATGTCAACAACTTCCAAAGAACTTGAAAAAACATGGTCAACAACGCTAACAACTTCTAAAGAACCTGAATCAACAACAACTACAACGATAACAACTTTTAAAGAATCCGAAACAACAACATCTAAAAAACCAGAAACAACGACACCTACAACAACAACAACAACAACAAAAACGCTTAAAATACCTGAAACTACGACACCTTCAATAACAACAACAAAAACGTTTAAAATACCTGAAACTACGACACCTTCAATAACAACAACAACATCTAAAAAACCAGAAACAACGGCACCTACAACAACAACGTCTAAAATACCCGAAACTACATCACCTACAACAACAATAACAACATCGAAAATACCAGAAACATTGACAACAACAACTTCTAAAAAACCTGAAACTACGACACCTATAATAACAACGTCTAAAATATCCAAAACTACATCACCTACAACAACAGCAACAACAATAACAACATCGAAAATACCAGAACCATTGACAACAACAACATCTAAAAAACCAGAAACAACGACACCTATAACAACAACGTCTAAAATATCCAAAACTACATCACCTACAACAACAAAAACAACATCGAAAATACCAGAAACATTGACAACAACAACATCTAAAAAACCAGAAACTACGACACCTACAACAACAACGTCTAAAATACCCGAAACTACATCACCTACAACAACAATAACAACATCTAAAAAACCAGAAACAACGACACCTATAACTACAACTTCTGAAAAACCTGAAACTACGACACCTATAACAACAACGTCTAAAATACCCGAAACTACGTCACCTACAACAACAGCAACAACAATAACAACATCGAAAATACCAGAAACAATAACAACAACTTCAAAAAAGCCAGAAACAACATGGTCCACATCGCAATCCACAACAACTGAAATCGAAACTACAACGGAAGAAGATTACTATACTCTGGATAAGACTTCTGAAGAATTCAGATAATAATTTTTCGATATTATTAGGCGGGGAAAGGTGTAATGTGAAAGGTGTAATACGAAATGCGTAAAGTATCGTAGCTAACAATTTGTTGTCAAAAATTTAAAAAAGTATTTCTTGTCATTAGAATTAGGTAAGGTATTATTACGTAGGAGGCAGAGTGCCTTTCTGCCAACTTTATTTGACTGCCCAAATTTAAACTTCCAAAAACCTAATTTTGTAGAATCTGTATATTATGTAACAATATCATTTTTTTAAATTTTTTTTATTATAAAAAAGCATTTTATTTTATACTATCATTTCTAGTATCTTTACCTATATCATAATAATTAATTTTGTTGCATTATAATTATGAATCAATGGCCAGAACTTGTAAAATTTTGAATATTTGAACAAAATATTTATCGATTTTAAGGTATTGGTACCTATTTAAATTTAAATAAAAATTAAGATCTTATAAAGCTGAGTATCAATGAGCAAATTATAAAGCCTTTAGCCCGCATATTATAAGTGCTACTATCCGTACAGAAACAATTCCGCAGCTTTTAACTTCTTGTACTAAAGCATAATGTGAGGGTATGCACTTTTTATAGTTATACACTATACAATACTTGTAATACTATACTGGTATAAGTATCAATTTATTGAAACTTTAATTCTAGACTTATTTCTAACTGATTAAGCTCTCCGATTACATATTATTTTGTCTGGGTTTGAGTTTACAAAATCCTATCTTAATCTTGTCACTTGGTCACCCTTAAATGACCCTGTCATACATTTTCAATTATTTCTAATTCATTTATATGCATATAATTCATATACCATACGTCTATGTAATATGGCTATCATGAAAGCTCGAGCTTCAAAAATTAAAGATCGATATCTAAAATCAAAAATATCAAAAAGTGTCTTTGGAATATTGTTGTTGTTAAAGGTCAAAAATTAGGTCAAAAATAGTATTACTCAAGGCACAAAACTAATAAGACTCAAATAGAACTTAAAAGACATAAAATTCAGGTACATTAGCCCATTTTTTTTCAATTTTGAGAATCAAGTTAATAGAAAATATATGTATGCGAGCTAATTTCTAGCCATAATCATCGTAAATCTTCTAAAGTAGGTATAAGTTGAAATCAAGATGAAAAAAATGCAAAAAATATGACCATGAAGACTGTAGAATTTAGCCCAAAGTGCAAGAATTGAGTCCATAGACAAAGTCTTTTTGCATCTTATTTAGAAACGAATCACTGCCATATCAAGTCTCGAAAAATTTTCTCATTTTAGAAATGAAATTTTTAACAGTTTTTGCATTCATCTGCTGTATTTCACATCTAATTGGGTTTATCCAAGCTGAAGAATGCGGTAAATTAATCCAAGGTGGGATTACTCAATGGAATCATGAAATTTCAATCAGAAATTCGGAAATTCTCCCAGTTTCACAGATTTCTGAATTTCCTTACATTCAAGGGTAAGTTTCAACCCTATAAAATACGAGTATAAGGGTACTTAAAGTATCCTACTCAGTATTAACAAATATTTTACAAATTTTAGTGTCGAAATAAAACGAGATTGTCGATTAACAATCAAAAATGGTGGTGGTGATAGAATCACATTTGTCGAGAATTTCAGCGATTTGAGCCAAGTTGGATTTTATCGATATTGCAGGGTATTTAAGCAAAAATTTTGGAATTTTTTTGAAAAAATTTGCTATTTAGAGCTGGGTACCTGTCCGATGGGCTCCTTGGAACAAGGAAAGGATCGAAACTGCATGTAATTTGTCTTTAATATATCTAAAGAGTCAATTTTTTCCAAAAAAAATTATTGCTTCTATTACGAGAAACTTAATTTCAACTTTTCAAGAACTTTTCAAAACTTATTTCGAGAAAAATTTGAGAATTGATTTGAAATTTTCTTTGAACTTTGGCAGGTTGTACTTGTGGGAAATGTCAAGAAGCCCTTCAGACCAACGATCAAAATATTTGTGCCAAATTGTTCGATGCTGATAACTGTGATTCCTGTGCACCAAGTTCCAATGAAATTCATGATATAAGGTAAAATTCAGAATATTTTTTGCAAAAAAATTATCTCAAATTATCCTAATCTGTATGTACCTACCTATATTCAAATTCAAAATACATACCTTAAAGATATACATAACCTAACTTTTCATAATTTTGCAAATTTTCAGAGTTGGTCAAAATATCCCTTTCTGTTGGGCCAAGTAAGATTTTTTTAGAGATTCTATACTGATAGTATCTGAATCTGGAAATTGACTAAATTATCAAAATTTTAGAGCTGGATCTCTATTCGTAAAACCAGGCTGTTCTTTGAGTATTTTTAATCAACCAAATTATACTGGTAATACTCGTACCATATATCTGTTTTCCGAAATTTTTTCAAGAATTTCAATATTACTCTAAAAATCGGTCTCTTTTAGGAGATGAGGTCACTTTCCAAGGAGGTGAAGGAGTCAACAGCTTCAGGCCACCTCAAGTAAAACTCGAGATTTTAAAAATTCTCAAATTTTGAAATTATTTTGGACTATTTTTGATAGGGGTGGGACGGACAAAGGATTTGCTCATACAAATGTACTTGCTAAAGGTTGTGTTCAAACATTCGTCATTATCATTATTATTGGTAAAAATCAAGCCATAGATCTATATACTTTAAATAGCTAGTTTCATTCATTTATATCATATTCTTATTACAAATTTATAGCTTAAAAATACATTATCAACTTCAGTAGTAAGTTATAGTACCTACTTTAATGTCTAGAAGGACAAAAATTTCAAGATTTTTCTGCCAACTTTCTATTGAGATTTTGAGATTTTAATAAAAGTTTTATACAAAATAAATGTAGATATTTTATCATGTAAGTAAGTTTTGAACTATATTTCTAGCTCTCAACATCAGGATGGATTTTTTTGCCTAAACATACAGATATAGGTAAATTGTAATTTGCTTGCTAAAACCATATACATATTTATAGGTATCATATGCTATAGTATCTATGTGTAGTATGGTACTTATACATTTTATTCAAAGAAATTAATTAGGTATGATATGATATGATTCAGTCATTCTCTATGATTCAGTCATACGAGATATAGAAAAGTATAGCATGACCTTTGACTCTAATCTCGAGGAATTTCTTAAATTATAATCTGGCCTAATTTACTCAAGTACATTTTTACGATTAGTACCCTACTAATACTACATAGTAATTATTTAATTCATAATAATGATTTGATCGATTTAATTTACGGGTATAAATTGCATTCGAAATGTTCAAAATTCGACATAAATTCCTACATTTATCCGAAATTCTTTTAATTTTGATCTCAACTATATCTTTAATACAAAGTCAACGATGTTCTCGTGTATTTTTCCCAGCAATTAACGAAGATTTTGGAGAATTTTACTATGTCAATCATCTCGAAGAAGTCTCCTCGCCTTTGTACCTCAATCTAAATCCTTCAGCTGATATTGAAATCGATGGAGAACATTTTATTCAAGCTGTGTAAGCATTTTTCTAACCACAAAAGGCCCAAGAAAAGGGGTCTTGTATTTATTTCAAACTTTTTTTATACTAATTTATTATAGGGAAAACATTTAAAAATTCAGACCAAGAAAGTCATGTCCCTAAAACTCGAAACTTGAAATTTTCTTACGAGATTCTTGAAAAAAAAATTAAAAATTAGACTAGAGAATTAATGATAAAAATGTCAATTTTTTAACAGCCAGGTTGAGCCAAACTGTCGACTGACCATCAACAATGTTGATGATAATCAAATCACATTCGAGAAAGATTTCTTTGACTTGTCCCTAGTTGGATTCAATCGATGTAAAAATAGTTTTTGGTGCAATGATCGGGTAATTTCAAAAATATTTCTTGAAATTTTTGAGTAATTTTTGCAATTTTTAGGATATTGATAACTTCAGTCCTTGGAATCAAGAGAAAATCAGCTCGGTTTGTTGTCAATGTGGAGGTTTGGATAATTTAACTAGCATTCCTAATTACAATTACTTAAATTCAGAAATGACAAATATATCGGTACAAAGTACAAAGTCTGACCATTTTTTTCCAGGTTGTGATTTAATTTGGGGTAACCCACTTCGGCCCGAAACACACAACTCTTGTGCGATGTTTTTCAAGATGGTTGACTGTGAATTTTGTCAAGTACGAAATAAAGTCGGAAGCAATTTTATTCATGAAGCTGTTGATAAAGAATTGAATCCATCGTGTCCTTTAGAAATTGGCTCGATTGCCCTGAAACCTGGATGCACCATAAAACTATACAAGGATCAAGATTACTCAAATGAGTATTTGATTCTTAATCAGAGTTTGAGTCATTTTAATCAAGAGGTAAAGAACTAAATCTAAATTTATTTTTATCTGTAACTACCTAATCTACCACTACCCTATAACCAATTTTGAAAACTTTGTTTTATTAGGGCTGGGATTCTAAAATTGGTTCATATATCTGTGAATGCCAGAAGCCAATTTTGATCACAACTACCACGGAATCGCCAGAACCAATCATTGAAACAACAACTGAAATGGTTGAACCTGAAACTCCTGAAATTATAACTACAGGTTAGTCAAAAATATAAAGCTAGGTATTTATTATTTTGTATCTTGTCTGTACTTTCTTTTTAAATAATTTAAAGCTGAGCCTGAAACAACACCAACAACTATTGAAACCGAAGAACCAATTCAAATAACAACACCATCAACAACTACAAGCACAACAACTGAAGCTGAACCAATTCCAGTGACAAGTAGTACAACAACTACTGAAGAACCTATTCCGATTACAACAAGTTCAACTACTACAACAACGGTAAAACCAATTCCAATAACTTCAACGACTACGACTACAACAACAACGTCAGAATCTCCAGAACAGATTACTGGTGAGCCTACAACAGAAAATTATTACGAAGTACCATACATTGATCCTTCTTAAAAAGAGAAAAGATTATGAAATATATTTTTTAATATTTTAATGTAACATTAACATGACTAGTTGAAATTAATATAATATAATAATTGAGAATTTTTATAATGAAAGAATAAAATAGAAAAAACCAAAATTGAGGTTAAATTTTGACTAAATAGTTAAAAAAATAACTTTAACATAATTTGAATTTGAATCAGGTCAGATAAGATGAGATACAACTTTAACTATAAAAAATGATAAAAATACCCCTTTTTAAACAGTTTTGGTTGAAGCGTGTGACCTAGTAGAATGAGTTTTAGATGAAGTTTTTCCAGCTGCCGAGTGTACCTTTGAAGGACGATGCGAAGCTCTAGATGACTGCGTTGAGCGTGTAGATGGAGATCCTCGTCTTGTGTGATGTTTTTTTCTATGACGATCCGGACGGTGACCTTTACGATGACCTTTCTGATTATCCTCATCTGAAGGTTTTCTTCGACGACGTTTAACGAGATGATATTTTTTCTGTCTTTTCGGCTTAATAGGATGACCACCAGCAGAACTAGGTCTTGGGACTCTCCTTTTACCCTTCTTTTTAGTAAACTGTCCTTTTCTTTTTCTGATACCCTTGAGTCTTTGAGCAATGTATTCCTTATCTTGACCTTCTTGGACTAAAAGTTCTCTCAAATTATCGACCCTTTCTTTATAATTTTTACCTTGAGCATGAAAATAGAAGCAGAGTACAATCATAAGTGCAAGGATTGGGATATAATAGCAAGGTGCATCCAAATGGTCATAGATCTTTTTTGTTTTGTTGTCTGAAGAAAAAGTTTCATTCACAACTTTCCAAGGTGTTCTATAACCATTGAAAAAAATAATGCTTTGATTTGACTTCAAATTAAATTAAAGTGAACACTAGACACCAGATTTAACTGTAACTTACTCAAAATATCGAAATGGTCCACATTCCTTGGAAGCTACAAATACAAATATAATACCTAAATATTCAAATTTTGAAAAAAAAAATATTTGCTTTATTGATATACTTACGTCTTAAAAAGGCTATAACAGAGGTCATAATAAGAATGGCGAAAACAAATGATAATAATTTTGCTCCCATAAATACAGCTAAAAGATTCAAAAAAAACTTGTAAAGTGTCTACTAATACTAATCTCACATTTGTAATATTTTGATATTTTGTAAGTTACTTATTTTTACTCACCAGTAGTTCTCATAACTCGATAAGTCTCAGGCATTGCTTTACAATTGTAAATAATTTGATATTTTTTGATATAAAAGAAAACGACGAGAGCAAGTGAAGTAAAAATTGGATATAAAGGCGAAAACTGGAATTCAGAAAGAGATTATTGGTAAATTGAAAGCGTAGTTTAGAGTTTAGAACTTACATAGACTCCAATCAAAGCAATAGTTTGAAGATGAATTGTGTCTAATCCATGTCGAACATAGTTGAATGTAATTGTTCCAATAAACTTACAAAACTTATTATCTGGATATTTATCAGCAAGCAAGACTCTAATTTTATCCACAACAAACGTCATAAAAACTTTAATTATTAAATCAATGATCAAATTCCTGCAAAATAATATAATTTTAAATAGTTTCAAGTATTTTTATTTTTAGTAATTAGTTAGATTAAAATATCGATCGTACTTGTAAAGTTGGCAAGATACAACAGTTTCCCAACAAAAAATACGCCTATCTTCCGGAGTTTTGAAAATAAATTCTAAATACTGAGATTCACACTCATTGCAAGAATCTTCTTCCAACTTACAAAACCCATTAACAAATTTTTCACCAAGAGTAAAAAGAATACATACAATACGAAATAGTACAGCTCGAATCATTAGAAACCAAATATGTGAGTGAGGCATCATTTTCTCAAGTTTTCCAAGCTAAATATAAATAGTAAATCTGTCATTATTATTATTATTCCGTATCCCGCATAAATCATCTAGAATATTAGATAAGTATGGTATGGTATAAAATATAAAAATAGTAAATAGTATTTTAGGTAAAAACTTACAATGTTTAAAATTTTGGGTATAATTTGATTAATTATATTCATGTAGATACTTGGTGCGAATTGAATTAGAACAAAGAAAAGAGCCAATTTAGGGTATTTTCTTCTGAAATCTTCAATCAAGGAAGCCATTTTATAAAGACTGTATGCAAATCCAATAATTAATAGAACAACAATTAAATTCACCATGATTCGCAGAAACCAGATTTCAGTTTTTTCCTGTTTTGACCTATTCTCATGTTCTTGCTAATAATGTAGGATTCAAAAACGGTTTAATAATTTAAATTAAAACTATTTCATACCCGAATTTGTTCAGTCTCCATCATAACACTCATTTCATTTAAAAGTACTTTCCTTCTGAAAGCTGCGACTTCTTGACCTATAAAAAATAAGGATGAATATTTCGATTGTAATAATAACTACCCTACTATTAGGGTATCCGGGCATTTGGAAAGAGAATTTTGCAGAAAGGACATTTCCTGGCGGACTTTTGCAGGCAGAATTTTGCAGGCGGAATTTTGCAGGAGGACTTTTGCAAAGCGGACTTTTGCAGAATAGGACTTTTGCAAAGCGGACACTTGAAAGATACTTTATAGGACTTTTGCTAAGAGGACTTTTAGAAATGAAATGATCGATCAGTTTATGATCATTTTGAAATTCAAGGGCATTTTTTTGAGCTTTTGTCGTTCTATCTGATGATATGAAAAACTTTCAATC
>JAQIXA010002359.1:0-18312 GCA_034699045.1 Nanhermannia cf. coronata Gr-Ori-00579 | reverse complement strand
AAATTCTACTGCAAATAGCTCCAAACTGAGGCGAAGATATTCTAAAAAAATTTATTTTTCAATATTTCAGTCAGTTGTTTTGATGATTTTCGAATATCCTCGCCTCAAGTTTGCAGCAGAATTTTCCAAAATCATTATCATAATCGAGTTTTGGGCTAAATTTTGCGTCGATATAGAACTACAAAAGCTGTGAACAAGGTATTGGCATTTCCTATGCACAAATCCCAGACCCCCCTTTATACTCTACTTCTATTCGTACTACCTATTAATTTCTAAATCTTAGCCTAAAAATTTTGATATTCTTAGATTAGTAAAATTTCGAATTTTTTAGAACGACTGTTTACAAATGGGTTTAGTTTATGGTAAATCATGTTATTGCAGAAAATTACTTAGCATGTTAAGCCTCATTTAAAGGCCAGAAACCCCATTATAACTCAAAGAAAATTTTCTTTATATAATCCAGTCGCAAATTTTACGTAAAATATTTTGAAAAAAATTAAATCTTAAGATACATTGGCTATGAAATCAAATCAAATATTATTATTAACATTTTTTTGATCAAAATTGACATTTTGCCGTCAAATATTCCAAGTGTAAAATGTTTTTTGAATTGGCCAAAAATTGCTAAAAAAAACCACTATAAAGTTAAAAAATTTCGATCAAAATGTCTCTTTACTTGTTGAGGCAAAGTTCAGTTCCGAATTCTTCGAATTTAAGAACTTTTTTTATACTCCATTTGTTGTCAATTGAACATTTTTGAGAGCTGGTTGACTTTGCCATTATGTTTTTGTCTCTTACTACACTACCATAGTACTGAATACTTCTATTGACTATTTCATATTGGTTTTGTAATTGTGTGTATTATGCATATGTTCAAAACCCAAAGCAGTAGTAGTTTATTATATGAGTACTAATAGGGTTTGAAAGTTGTCCTATTAAAATGTACATTTGAAATTTCAAATGGTATAAAGCTCAACTAAGTTAATGGAGCAACTCAATTAAGATTAAAGAGCTCCTCTGTGTGTGTCTTATAACTTACACTATGTATCTACTTATGTATTATTATTATGTATCAGTATCTGGAAATTTAAAGGCATTTATTTGATGTCTATTGAGATTACAAACTTATTATTTCCCCTCTGTATTTAATCTAGATACTTATTACTCAACTTATCTTCATATTATAATAAAAGTGCTAATTAGCTTAGGGGTTCTGTACATTAAGGTTTCTCAAATATGATACCAATTACCCTTACTTATGACTATGAGAATGAAATTATCTACGAGTACTGAGAATGAGTACTATGTATGTAGATACCTCGAACGAACCAAAAACCAAATCACTTTGTTTTAATGTTAATAGCTTTATATTTTTTCCAGAAAGCCCTTTAAAAAACTTAATAAGAACAAGCAGAGCAAGTGGATAAATTGTAAATTGTAAAAAAAATATAATCCAGCAGGACTTTTTAAGCTTAAGGCTTAGGGTTGAAACTTTTTGGCAGATTTGCACCACCCCTTTACTTACTACATTTACTACAGTACAACTAATACTACTACTATTACTGATAGTCAAGTGGGCTCAAAATAAGGATAATAGTGATACCATGAGAAAAAGCAATTTATTTGATGATTGTTCAAGTCATTTGGGACTCTCTTTACAAGTTCACCCATCAGGATTAACAATTATTCAGCTGATTTTTTTTACCCAGAAAAAGACATTTCGTCGTACGTCAAAGTACACTTGAGGATGAATAGCCCTGAACAACGGAAGCTACAATAAAATAGAACTTTTTTCAAATTTAGCCAAAAAAACCCTTATTAGCTCGAACTTCAAAAAATTAGTGAGATAAGGGTTATAGTGCCAGTCTTGGTTTTCTGTCTAAAGTAATCTGAATCAATCTGTTGGAACTTTTTTATCATTTATGATTACATCTATGTCAAAAATCTCTTTAATTGGCATTATAAACATGTTTAGCATCAATTTTTAAAATTCAAAATCAAATTTTTGATCTTGCCTTGTCTTAAAAGTTAGTAAAACAAAGTATCTACAAGTATCTGAATCAAATTCTGTGTTAATTTTGCAACGATAAAAACCACACTTTGAAATACCTTAGATATTTCAGACTCGTATCTAGGCCCTGCTATCTTTAGTCTATTCTTAATTTACTAATTTTTTGAGATTTTGTATGATGGTTACACCTATTTTTCTCTATACTTTTTTCTAGTGTTCATAAAATGTCTTTCTTTCTAAAAATTAAGTATTTTAAATTTTAAGAGTACAATTCACACATATATTATTAGTTCTATTGTACTACTCATTGTGTACTTATTATTATTATTTGGGCTTGTTAGTTAGCTAAATATAATAGATAGTACACAGGGAAATGAAATGAACTAAAGGTAGGTATAGGTACATACAGAGATAAAGTCTTCTGAGAAATGCACTTGCTGTGTCGTACGAGCCTTTTAATACGAGTTTTGCCAGCCTTCTGAATTTTTGGAGCAAAAAAGGTGGATTTTTGAGGGGACTTAATCCGTTAAGTTAAACTGAGAATTTACAAATATATCAGCAGTCAGTTAATGCCTTTATCTCCTTAAAATTTCAAACTTTTGGGTTAATACTTATACAAGTACTTAGGTATATGTGATAGTTAGTGTCATTATTAGAGTATTTGTACTAATAGATATATTATTATTATTATTATTACTAGTAGGATTTAGGATTTTTTGTGTGGCTGGCTCCAAATGCAGGAGTCTTAATACGAGTACATACCTTTACTACAGTAAAATAAATATTGGTAAGGGATATTTTGAGGGTTAAATAAAGGATATATGGATTAGAGAAGACAAAAAGGAAGGAAAAAAATAAGTCACACAGACATCAAAAAAGAAGTTGAAGTTTTTGAGGATATGAAAAATATTCCAGGCAAAAATAGTTAATAAATGTAAAAAGGACCTGGGCTGAGCACCATGAGTAATGAACCTTGAAGTGAACGGTGTTAACAATCATCGAAAAATTGTCTTGAGACACTTGAAGTCCTCACAAAATGTCGAAAATAATTTAGACAAAAAGTAAAGTTTTCAAAAGTTCTTATTAATCTTTATATATTATGCAATTTTAAATTCAATTTTTTTCAAAACAATAGCAATATAGGAGCCTATATGTTTACATATACTATTCCAGGTATCAAAATATAAGGTCTATTGTTCTTAATTCATATAGGTAATCGTATAAAGGGATTTTCTTAAATATGACAATTTAAATAATAAAATCACATTTTGGCCCATTTTCTTAGCATTTTTGTCTACCATGAAATCGCCGATTATAATAAAAGAGTATACCTAATCTAATTAGGAAAAAAGAAGCAGATATCTGCTGAAATATTTTAACAAAATTTTGATATAATTCCTATTGATTGGATTTTAATAACTATCTATATTATGTGTACGATACTACAAAAACTGTCTAGATAAGTACTTACTATTTGCTCAATTATTAGATACTTGAATTTTTGTCTTAATTTTGTTATAAAAGCTTGAAAAATCAAATTTAATTAGGTTTTTGTACGAGTAGATGCAGATAAATATATCATATCTAATCGTAAGTTTGAAGTCTGAAATTTCATTTTAGACAATTTTGTTTTTGGTCCAAATGATTGGTCATTTTGGGAAGGCGGGTGTCAAGCAAGCCAAAGTGGCATACTCAACGAAATTCCGCACCCATTCATTAAAATTACGATTCTTTCTCTCTCAAATCGCCTTTCATCGTAAAATATTTACTTGAGACTTGATGTGTATACAACAACTACTTGAAGTTTGAAGTATTTTAAACACCAATAATACCTATCCTTGTCCTAAAGTAATAAATACACACTACACAACAAGTATACATATATGCAAAATACTAAATCAAAGGACTTTTTTATATTTTCGTAAAACTACCAGTAATTTCGGGTTTCCGTACAGCCTTCTCGATAAAACATTTCTCAATTCTCTCAACTCAAATAGCATACCCATATGTACCATGGTATTATCGGTAAATGGATAGAAAATTTCCCAGGCTCGCTCGATTCAATTGACTAGGTACTGAAGCATATGGAAATATTTAACAAACCTTGACTTTGATTTTGAACATTGAGGTTCATTATTAAACCCATAACTATATACATACATAGAGGACCATTACTGTTATTGATAATTTACGATCGAAAAGTGGTGAAGCATTCGTTCGTTTTGTCACTTTTCTCAAAAATAAAAAAATGTCTGTTCCTACATTTAAAATTAGTACTTGTGACTTGTACAACTACTACTAGTATACTTACAAAAACCTTGAGGCAAAATGTTTTAATAACTACTGATTGTACAATTATGTATAGGTTGTAAGTTGTAAGGTAAATGACTTAAAAAATAGAATATTTTTGAATTAATGTTAAACCAAGCGAGAGCATAGCTATAGTCGTAGTGTGTGAAATAATACTGAAGATAGTAACTTGCTTTTCTTAAGCAATCTAGTTTGCATTTGTATAGACAATTTGATAAAAATCTTAATATTCAGATTTATGGAATTTTTTAATTTATTACAGATTTTGCAATAGTACCCTACTCTATAGTCCATAGTATCTACCATACAGAATGGTTTAATAGAGCCTTTGTACTCGAGTTTTTTGATTACATCTTTTCATTTCATCACATAGTAGATATAGTAGTAGAGTTACCTGAACTGATTCAAATTTCTGGAATTTATTAATCAAAAACCCTACACACTTAACATATTAAAGCGATCAATTTTTACATAAAATTTTTTAATTCTAATTCTAACAAGTATGGCAAGTGTGCTGTATATTAATTAGTCAAAAATAATTTGAGTTCTTTAAGATTACACTAGTACTACTGGTACATAGGTAGTTGTAGCTGTGGACAGGGCTATTTATAAGAGAATTAAAATTAAATTGAAGAATAATATGATAATAAAAAGATTCCTCACAGTGGTACACTCGCATTGTAATTGTGCCTCAAGACTTACGATTAATTCTTCCTTTAATACAAAGTTCCCCTTCGTTAGCCACAAATTCCTCAGGAATCTGATGAGAAGAAACGACAAAGATGAAATAGTTACTACACTACATATATTATCTATATGTAAGTACCTACTACATATTATAGGAAGATATAACTATTGAATCATACAAGTATCAGTATAAGTACATAAGTATAGTATTAAGTCTACATTTATTTATTTAGATTGGGTTGAACGAGAAGAATGAATGTCCCAAAGAATTAAGAATAAGTTGAAGAAAGCACAAACAATCGCGAGTCGAGCGTATCATAAAATAATACCTATAATACTATACTAGTAGCCCTTAGCTAGATTGAAATAAAATAGAAAATAATAATAGTTTAATAATAACAACCAGATTTATAATCTATTCTTATACTTACTATATAGTACGATATATACGAGTATAACTTTACAAAATGATTAATGCATAATACAATAGAAGTACCTATGATGCTGATGCTATGTATAAATATTTAAAATGCATAAAAAGTACGAATTTTGGACACTTTTTTCCAAAATAAATGGTCAAGAATTCAAATTAACCGAATCTTTAATAGCCTACGAGTATGTTCCTAAATTGATTTTCTGTCAACGGATTCCTGAATATTTAGCTCCTCTAGAAAGGGTAAAGATTTGTAAAAAATTTGATATATCAGTAAGTATTCAGACCTTAAGAAGGTGCCAGTGCCAAGTGCCAGTGCCAACCCATAAATATCTTAAAACATATCAAACATTGAAATTTTTATTGTTATACCTAAAAAGGATAAAAATCTTTTGGAAAACGATGAATCTAGTAAAATCTTTTATGCCAAATTTTGATGCTAAAATTCACAAATGACTTCTGTTTTCAAAAAAGTTTTCAGTATCAACTACCTAGGTAGGTACTTACTTCAGTAGTTAATACTCATTAATCAGTATAGGTACAAAAAAATCAAAAAATTTTGCTAAAAAGCTTATTTTGGTAGATAATGATGGATTTTTGAATCAAATATCATTAGGTAAATGGCTTATTACTGCTACTGCCAGACTTTAAGGTTCAAGTAGCTGAGCTTATTATGAATTCCAAAAATTTTTAATCTGGTCATAAATTTAAAACCAATACACAAAGGTATTTCAGAGACTGATTTTGTCTTGGAAAATGCCGACATAAATTGAGAAAAATCTCAATCTTAATGTGAATCTTTAGTTGAAAAAGTAACTGTTTTTATTTGGACCAAATGACAGGGTGACATTTGCTTGTATGTGTGTGCAAGTTAGTCCAAGCTAATCTAAAGTCTCGACCGATTTACTCATTATAAATGTATTATGATTGTTCAGCCAATATGCAAAAGCCTATACATGATGCAGCAGTACAATTATAAAATCATAAGTATAATATAATATAATTTACGAAGGGATTCTTTTCTTGAATCTAAATTTGATTACTTAGCCACCACCATGAAGTATGCAGCATTCAGCATATGTGTAAGCTTTAAAATATTTTAAGTCATTTTTAGAACCTTAAATTTTTTCTATCGTAGAGAAAGAAATAGTTATGTGAATTCTAATGGTACAATCACAATAATAAGAATAAGTAATAATATGTAGGGTTGGGCTCAAAATATGAAATAAAGAACTCTTGGGAAAGAATTTTTGCACATATTATATAGGTACTAGAGAGCCTAGTCTTAAAAAAAGATCTTGTTAGTTAATCTTGAAAATAAAATAAAAGTTTGTCAAGGGTTTTTTGTGAGAGGAAGTACATATACTTATAGATAGGTATGTATATAAATGTAATATGTAGAAATAGAATAGATATTATTACGAGAGGGATAAAAAATTATTATATTTATATTTATTGTATGGGTAGGTAGGTAGGTATGTATGTTGTGCACATTTAAAAGTTACAATAATAATGTCATACTGTGATTGTGTCTGCCTGTGCATATACATAAGTATTATATATTAGCTTTAGCTCCAGTAACAATTTCAAAAAAAGTCTCAACGAACACTCTGAAGGGGTAAAAAGAATTTTTCCATATAAATTCTATTCTTTAGATTTGAGCTCGCATCATAATATGGAAATGGCTAAAACAAGAATGGAAATTTTCAAAACTTTTCATAAATTCCGAAATTATTGATCTTTCTTTGGTCAATTTGATCAATTAATTGTAAAATTATTGACCTTTCTATCTGACCATGAAAGCTCAAAAAACTCAAAAATATTCAGTAAAGTCTGTTTTTTCAATCTTTTTAAGCCGTCGTTTTTGAGATTTTTGAGAGCAATTTGTGAATTTTTTCAAGTATATAAATAGGTACCTACTAAGGTTTTTATTTCCAAAAACCAATTTCCAATTTTGAATCTGAATATTATCACAATTTTTTGAATGACAAAAGTTGAAAAAATTTGAGCTTGGAAATGACTAATTTGAACATTTGCCTGGATTTAATAACTTTTGGCTAGCTGGTTAAAGTACAATTTCATGCATTTTTTTGACCATTTTAAGCTTTTTTCAAAACTTTTCATAATATTCCGAAATTATTCCGAAATTATTGATCTTTCTTTGGTCAATTTGCTTAATTAATTGTAAAATTATTGAGCCTTCTATCTGCAATCTGCATATGAGCGCTCAAAAAACCCAAAAATATTTAGTAGTCATTTTTTCAATTATTTTAGCCGTTTTTGGAGATTTTTGAGAACAATTTGTGAATTTTTCCAAATATGTAAATAGGTAACAAAAATTCTGTCAAAATTGCCAAAAACCAATTTCCAAGTTTGAATCTGAATTCTGAATACGTATTATCACATTAATGAAAAGTCTATAGGTTATCTAGGCAGGTAAAGAATCGAATTTAAAGGTGAATTGAAATTTTAAATCAATTTTTTGAAACACTAGAGAGGGGTCAAAAATGACAAAAATTGAAAAATTTTAGGTACTTTTTTAGGCTAATCGTAAGGCTACTAGAAGTTTGGAGACTTCTACTAATTATATGAGACCTATTTGAAGTGACTTTGACATTCTTTTCTATCTACCTATATAGTTTACTATGGTTGAAGTAGGCAGTATTATAGTATGGAGTATCGATAATACAATACGAGTACTACAATACCATGTACATGCTTTTATGATGGTTTTGACATTTTTACACTTTATAATAAGTATTTTTTCATTCTTTTTTTTCGTCAACAAGATTTTGACTTTGCACATTTGAAATACAAACGGACCAGGGGAGGAAAGGACAAACTTCAAACACTGTACTACCTACTCTGGTTTGAGTTTCAATTCGAAGGCTTAAAAAACTTGAAAATTTTTTCCAAATCTTTCAACTACTTACTAAATAATACTAATACTAATACTCAAGTATATGACCAAAATGCGAAAAACTGTCACCATATTATTTGAAACTTTATGTCCACAGTCGACCATTAGATCAACATGATTTTGTGAAGGCAGAGCAGCAGAGCCGAGTAGAAAAGAGCTAAAGAAAATATTTGGTTATGAGATGAGAGGAAATCGCTTTAAAAAATCTACCAACTGTCTGTTTTTAAGATTTAACAAACTACTGAGATAATAATTCTCGCCTTACTAACCAAGTACAATGGATGGATGTATTAATACTAATACATACTGTGCCACATGCATAGCACATAGATATGAAAAAAATCCTTAAAAGAAAAGGACCATTTTAATCGGTTAAGTAAAGTATGTATAAATTTATTTATTTATTTTTAAGTAGAAGCTTACCTAGATATGATATTATTTTTTGATTAGGCATTTCGCAACTACTTGACGGATATTTCGAATCCTTTGGCGTGTGTTAGATTTCACAGATTTTCTTAATAATTTTATTTTAAAGCTTTTTTTTAATAAGTATTCTCTCATTTAAGGTAATAAGAATGGATAAGTAAATAAGTACAGCTTGAACTTCAATTCAAAGTCAACTTACCCCAAATTCAAGATAAGTAAAAAACAACAATACATGATACTCGTATGCCTAATACATATACAAATTGTAAATATAAGTTGTAGGGTAGGTACATTTGTACAGTTTGTTGGATTTTTGAACTTGAAAGGGGAATGTAGGTAATAGTACTAGTACCAGGATTAGTTGTAGGCTTTTTCCGAGGTTTGACTGCTCGACAACTCGCACCCTTCAACAATGAACTTTTGAAGTATCCTCAAGCTCTAAACCACCTCAGGACTCACAGATGGATGCTTTAAGCCTGTTTTAGATATGCCAAGTGATAAATAATAAATACAAGTATCTAGTTAAATTATAGAGAAAAATATTCTAATAAATGATTAGAGTTTTTTTAATGGCATCAAAAATATCGAGAAATATTATGGCATCTTATTAATAGACCACACGCATTTATTAAAGACAAAATTTTGATTTTCTCCCTAATACCCAGGTATTGTCATGTGCTAAATCTAACACTTTATAAATGTTCCGTATAATAATAGAGACAATATAATATAAATATTACCTATCTAAATGAATGCCCAATATTTTTAATAATGGGACACGTTAGTTAATACTAGAACAATTATAAAATTTCATAATTTTAGATACAATTTTATTTGGGAAAATACAGTTTTCAAAATTTATTTTTAATTTTCTGAATAATCAGAAGCACCACCTGGGGTGGTGCTCATTGCAACGAAAATTATCAAACTTAATTTGAATTTTGACATCACTTTACACTTAATTATCATATTAAAGATATAGATTTTTCTGGGAAAATTCAAAATTTAATCAAAATTTATTTTTTATTTTTTGAATAGTTGGACCCCCTACCTTTTGTTGCTCATTGGAACAAAAATTATCAAATTTAATTGGAATTTTGACATCACTTTACACCTAATTATCATATTACAGATACAATTTTTTCTGGAGAAATTTTGTCAAAATTTATTTTTTATTTTCTGAAAAAATTAGACCTGATTCTTGAATTGCACATGAAATATCAATCTCTATTTGAATTTTGAAACAAAATCATAAACAAAGTCATAATATTTCATAATATACGAGTATATACGTAGTTTTTTCTGAAAAATTTTAGTTGAAACAAAATTTCTTTTTACTTTTTTGAAAAAATTAAACCCAAATCTTTAATCATACTAAAAATATCAAACTCTATTTGAAGCTTTTTAAGCTAAATTATTAAACTTTTTTAATAATATGTACTTACATATGTATTATTAAAATATTTGATCTTTTTGCCCGATGCTTGGTTTTGTAAATGTGAACAAAGTGATTCGAGTTTCAAACAAACTTTCAGCTTGTAAAACCCCAAATCTAAACTCAAAGAGGACTCGAAAAGCATCAACTATTTACATTTCCCAAAAAGAGTTCCACTACACTGTGAGATGGCATAATTGAAGCCTAGAAAATTTTCGGATATTTTCACCTAAGCTAAGGTACTTTGATTTTGCTTTGTACATTGTATATCCATTAGCTTTCAAGATCTCAAGTTCTTGTATTACAAAACAAAGTATTATTAAATATCAATAATATTAGAACTTGTAAATCTTGTTGAGTCCATGGACTACTACCATGGACTACTACTATAGACTCAAGTAGATCTTGAGTACTTTTATGTCCATCCAATTTTCCTTTGATCGAAAACTTAAAACACTTATTACGAGTTCAACTTGACTTTCTCGATTTCAATTACTACTACCACTACATACATAGTACATATCAATCGAAATCTCAAGGACCAGATCGGAGAAATAATAATCTTAAGTAGATAGTAGATAGTAGATATATCATTTTATTCAGCCTTTTACAAGTACCCTATAAAAGAAACTGAAAATGTCTCAATTCGCCCTAAAAATTGACTTTTCTCATAATATCTTAACTTGATACTTACATTACAGTCATTTTTATTACAAATTGTAAGTAGGCTTTCTTTTTTATTTTGTTTGAACAGAATAAGTAGTACAGAGTATGTAGTCACATAAACTTGGTCATTAATCCATTGGGACATCGATATAAAGTTTTCAAAGTAGGGGTTGACCGATATAAAGGAAACAGTAAAAAGAAAAGAATAAAATAAGTTCATAGTGAAAGAACAAGTCTAATATTTGATGTCGATTTTAAGCTATATTTGATACTTTTTATATCCATTTTAGATTTTAGTTTTTCAAAAACTTATCTTAAATCGGTATCCATTGAATTCGAGATATGGACTTTTAGAGATATTTTTAATACCCAGGGTTTTGTATGAACCTACTAATAGTATTGTATTATTTGTTTGAATGCAAGTCAACATTTTTAGATAATCTGAATGATGTAAAAGGCAAGCCAAGGTTCAAAACTCGATTTCTATTATGTAGATTAGACATTTTGGCTGTAGTTGATATCAGTAGTACGAGTAGGTAAGTTTATATCGATGTGTATTTTATTGTCTTTTTAGATACTGGGCTCAGGAGAAATCTTATCAGAAGCAGCAGCAGAAATTTATTGTTTTCTAAAAACTCTCCTTGATGTTTTGTTAATGTAATTGTAATATCTATTAAATCGTATCCTAGCTAGATTAATGAAATTATCAAAGACCATCAGAAAAGCTCGGAAAATAAAATAAAATATGATTATGCTTCAATATTTGAATTTGAATTAGTAGGCCAATTCAAAACAGTATTTATAGCTTAATGTTACCAGCTTCAAAAGTAAATTCTACCAAAATATCAAAGGGTGATAAGAAAACAATCCTAAAGAAATAGGGAATGCCTCCTAAAAACTTATACCTAATAAATTTCACCTTTTCGCCACAAACCTAACCTAACCTAACTTAACTTATTGCAATCATAACACCTTGATGAGGTTCCAGGAAGCGTGTGGGTCACTCGGGGGTAATTAGATCCGCATCTAACGGCCAGACGAACCAGAGGAACGAGATTTGTGAGAACTTTTTTAGGAATAAGTTTTTAGGAGACATTCCCTATTTCTTTAGGATACATTCCATATTCCCCAATATCAAAGGTTACATAAGTTACGGTTAAAATGTAGGTACAATATCAACTCTTGATTTTGCAATTTCATTTTAATGTTATTTAAAAACAAGCATTTTCTATTGACAAATGTAGGTACTCTGGTACCTACATAATATAAAAAAAGTATTTAGCGAAAAGAACATTTTTTAGCTTTAAAATCATTTTGAATAAAATTTCTCTAATTTTTGCCAAGTTTCAAAAATGTAGGTGCTAATGTCATTCATAATTATTAATTATATTTGCATTTTAAATAAGTCAATAATTGTGATTTTTTGTGCGAGCGAAGCGAGCACATATTATTCAACTTTGCATGTTTTAGTCCAGGTAGTCCAGCTATTTGTCCAGCTATTTGTACTTGGAATTCTTGGAAACTAGACCGGCATTAGACTCTCTTTAAGGGACCCCTATTTAATCAAATGGGAAAAGACCAAAAATAAGATTTATTTAAGGGTTGACGGAGATTCGAAATTTGACCCAAAAGTTGATCAATGACCATAAAAATTAAATGGGGTAATTGAAGAATTTTTGATGTAAGAAACACCCATGATTGATTATCATTTAACGTACTTTTGAATCAGACCTCAAAAATTAGGTTAATTTGGGGTTGGGGTATTTCATCGTACTAATCGTACAATTAATAATTAACTAAAAATAGTTAATTAAATCCAAGTCTTTAGGTATATGTATAAGGTACAAGTAAGGTTAGGGAACTATTCCTAAAATTCTGAATAATAAAATAGACAGATTTACCAAATTTTTAAAATGCGAGCTAAAAATATGTAGTAGGATAGATAGGAAAGCTCTGGCTGTGTACCTTTGTACTTATTTAATTTCTAATATTTCAGAAAGTCGATTGTCTTTGTCTTATGACCAAGTCCTATTTTCGTCATAGTCATAACTTATGTCTTGTTTTACACTTTCCTATTACAATTAAAAATCGAATTTTTTCGACTTTCCAGTGTATTTTATTACTACTATATAAATCCTCTATAATGTATTCTACCATAGCTTAGTAGCTCTGCGTGTTTTCTTTCGATTCATTTACTCTTACAATAAAATTTTGTGAAAGACACGAGTTCTAAGGAGAGAAAATTTTATTTCTCCTTGCTTAATTCACCTAAGCTTTAGCTGGCTCCCTCAAACAAATTCAATTAAGCAAATGAGGAACTCCAGATCGATAAAACAATTAGGTAATAATTAAGATTACCTGTTGAATTCAACCACACCCGAAATTTTTACTTTTTTGCCCATCTTTTTTAATAAATACACTATTACTAAATACCCCCCGACTTTTCCGTTGTTTTATTATTTTATTTCTAATTCTTACTACTTCGTAATATAGTACGAGCATCTAAATACTACGATATTCTAAAACACTGCAGGATTAACATGCACATTTTTAGATATTAGTTAGTAGATATGTAAGTACTTATTTAATACTTACATTTTTACAATATTGTTAGCTATCCTACTTTAGGAGGAAAAAAAATATTTCTCGCGAATTGAATCGCGTGTCTTGTCCAAACTATCCATCTCTTTACAATAAGGCAATAAGTATAGAATTTGAAAAAATGTAACTTTTTGCTCATAACATTGTAATATGTAGGTATGTACTCGTATCAGTAGCAGATACAAAAGGATTTTAGTTGGAAAATGATCCATATGCAAGCTCTTACATTCAAATGCATTTATTTTAAAGGATCTGAAAGGCTTGAGTATATTTTCAGATCCATTTACTGATGATGATCTGTATAAATAAAAACAGAATAAATCCTGAAATTGACCCCTTTTCTCAAGCCATATCACTTTATAGAAATAGAGGACTGTATAGTAAAGCTGTAAAAAATGTTACGAGTATGAGAAATAAAATAAAAAGTATCATAGTAGTAGAACATCTACATTTCTATTTGTTCAAGATACCAGTAGAGTAGGCATGAACCCTTGGTACTACGAGACGAGTAAGTAAAATCATCTGAAATGACCGATCGATTTTCGGTCAGTTTATAATACATTATATTCGCTAGTAATATAGTGTCAGTATATTGTAATTGTACATGTCTGTTTTGTGTCTTTTTTCTTTAACCACATCACACTTATTTGTATTTACTAGGTATATCTATATCATTGGTACTAGTACGGAGTATTTGATACCATGTATTGTATGTTGAGAATTGTGAAAAGGCGAGAATGGTAATGATTTGATTCCCTTTGAGTTTGCGAAACTTGGGGTATATAATAAGTTTAAGTATCTGAAAATGTATGGTGAATTGCTTCAAGCTAATAGTTAAGTAAGTCAGGCAAGATATAAAGTTCATCATAAAATTCAAAAGAATCACTGTCACTCACCAAAAACCTATCTTTAGGTCTAATTTTGCTTAATAATACGGAGTATAATATAAAAATTTTCAAATAAATTTGCGTAAACTTGAATTTTTTTAAGAAATTGGGGAAAATTTACCTCAAAATTTTAAGAAATTAAGGAAAATTGAAGTTTTTCATAAAATTCTAAAAAAAATAGAAAGTATTGGGGACTGTTACTAAAATATTTCATTATTAATAGGTGCAATAATATAAAATTTTACAAAAATAAAATTGCTATTGAACTGCAATTGTAATATTCACCAACTACCTACTATTTATTTTTGTTCAAAAATTCTAGCATTAAAATGCTGAAAAGGAATTATAACCTTTTGATATATAGGGTACTTACATATTTCCTAGTATTTTAAAAGCGTCCAATACCTGTACAAACATTAAGGATTTAAGGATAAGTTCTACTTGAAATGCCTAAAGGCTAATAGATTGAGCACTCATAGTATCTGACGTATTTTTGTTAGTTTGAAATTATACCTTATGGTAAGAACTGCTGAGCTAAAAATGATCCAAAAGAGTCAAAAAAGGAAGAAATAAAGGCACTTCCTTATAATTCTGCAAATACTCCAAAATAATACTTTGAATGGTTATTTTGTATGGCTTTGCTTTGCACAAATAGAGTATAAAATTTAAGTATCAAATGCATAGATGAAGTGACTTTGTTACTTTGAATTTAATGCTCTTCTCAAGTTATAAAATTAGAATTAGAGACGGAAAGGAAAGGAAAGTTGAACTATCTATCTATACCCTACTACAGATACAGATAGGTAGTAGATAGAAAATAAAAGTAGAAAGACATCATCAAGGAAATAAGAGGATGAACCTTTTCTGTTTCTCATCATCAGAGAAGTCTGATAGAACTAGAAAGTGTAGAAATTCTGCAGGAATTTTAGAGTATCAAAGTTGTGTCGAGAGAGATTCGAGGAAATAAGGGAAATAAGTGCTTGAAGGAAGAAAATCTTTTCGAATCACCCATTCGCAAATATATTAGAGGCTTTTTATACAAACTCTAAACTTCACTACTTAACTTATAGAGATACAGATACTACTATAGGTATGTATGTACATGCATACCTTTAAATTTCAAACAAACGAGTGAACATGAGACGGTTGGAAAGACATAGCCTTTCTCGGAACATTCTCAGCACAAGTAAAGTGACACTTTCTCATTTTCTAAAAAATACAAATTTTAAACCAAATTGAATTTTAGTCATTTTTAGTCACAGACACAGATTTTAGTCAGCTTTTGAGAAATGATAATAATTATTAAAGCAATTCTCACTTTTATTCTTAAATACAATCTTATAGGTGCTTAGGATTAGTTCAAGTTCAAGTAAAAAAAAATTCAAAATTTTAAATTTTAAAAAATTAACACAAAATGAGCTACCAAATGCAAAGAGAAAATAACGAAACCTATTGTATTTACTTTTTAAAATCAAAAATTATGATGTTACTTATTAAAAACGGCAGTGATAAAATTTCCAAAAATCGTTTTTCAAC
The DNA here is from genome assembly GCA_034699045.1 of Nanhermannia cf. coronata Gr-Ori-00579. NCBI lineage: Eukaryota > Metazoa > Arthropoda > Arachnida > Sarcoptiformes > Nanhermanniidae > Nanhermannia > Nanhermannia cf. coronata Gr-Ori-00579. Next base: position 2,400 of record JAQIXA010002359.1, on the reverse strand, counting down.
AGATGCTCGTTGATAGTAATTTTTGTCTTGATTGTATAAGGGCTTAAATTTTTTTTAGAGATTTTAAAATTTAAAAGGTCAAGATAATTTTTGTTTAAATTATTTCTGACACAGATATAGACTTATGTATTCTGAATTCTGATTGTATTTCGAAACGTAAAGCTACTAGGCCAGGGAATAAGTACCCTACTGATAGTTAAGACTCTTAACTTAAGAGTATAAGCATGAGTATGAGTATTAGAAGCAAATCCGATTCAAAATTTCATAAAAACATGAGTATAAATTTAGTTGTGTATATTTTTTAGACATTTGTTTATGATTATCTAGTTATGCTTATCTTAATTTTCTAAAATTAGATACTTGAAACTTGACGACTATTTTCAATTTTAGAACTGTTACTGTTATATGTATTGAGAAAAGTGTATGTTTGCTTGTTTCTACGATAGGCATAAATATATGTACATACAAAAGTCTTTCATTCGTCAACATAAAAAGTTAAAGTAAGAGTTTGAGAACAGAGAAAGAAGTCGTATCAAAGACTCGAGATACACTTAATTAGGACTTTTTAATTAAGCAGGCCTGAAGCTTGATACCCAGCAGAACAAGAACAAGAACTCGAAAATAAGTATGTTCTACTTTCCATACGGATATTTTTCTACAAAATGTTAAGTAATATAAGTACAAGTATAAGGGTATATGTATATAAGTTAAGTATGGGGATAGTTGTGAGAATTAGTAAAGGGTAAACTGAATGAGAAGTCGAAATGAAAGTAGAGAAGTTTCTCGTCTCTCTCTCTCTTAAGCAATTAGTCGCCGCGTTTGAGATTATTATTATACTTACTACGACAAGTATAGGAGAAAAGAGTGGTAATTATAGAAGAACAAGAACAAGACTTTGACTCAACTATCCAGAATACTCAAACTCAAAGACTACCTATCTACATATACTAGTAAAATCTACAAGAAGTTTTGCATTTATTTTCACTAAAATTTACTTGCTTCATTTGATCTTCGAGAAGCCTCTTATCTGAATAAATACGAATACCTACCTACCAGTTTCTATTTCTTTACATGTACAAGGCAAAATACTTATTTATTTTTGGACAGATTGCTCAATATAAAATTTGACTTTTAGAAATTCATTTTAGAATTTTGATTACAGGAAAAATATATACCGGTATAATTACAGATATAAACCTACTAGGTGTGTATCGAGTTGCGAGTTTGAGCTGTATATACTGATACCTGACTAATCGTAGGAATAAGCATGTAAGTAATACAGTAGGGTAATACTGTATTCTAGTAGTAATTTTTTAAAAATCTTGAATATGACAAACTTCAAATCCAAAAGAATGTTTTATAGTTAGAAAAGAAGCTGCTTCAATTTTAAATTAGATAGGTAGGTGATAGCACACTGGGTAATCTAATTTGTGTTAATTGTATGCATAAATATTTTACATACCTAATTCATTTAATACACTATTAGACTCAATCTTTCTGTAGTTTATAAAATTTTGATTAAAATTCAAAAAATTTACAAAAAAGTGAGCTTTTTTCTGGTCATAAAGTTAAATATTTCTCAAAATAAACAGTATAATAATAACCAGATTTGTAATCAACGGATTACAATCAAATTCAATAATGCTTTATGACCTAATTCTGTACTGGTACAGTAATTCAGTATGAAAATCCAGATTTTGGTCTCAATAATACATGTATATTTACTTGTATTCAGAGCATAGTTCAATTAGATGAAGGATTTTTTATAGGTATTTGAATAAAAATTACATTTCAATTTGACATCGAAATACCTATGTAAAAAAAAATTAATTATTTCTTATTCCAGTGCTGCTTAAAAAAATTATTTTAAAAATTTTGCAAATTTTGAAATTAAGTTGTTTTTGTATAGATAGTCAAATTTTAACTCTTTATTGAAAATCATGAAAAATGAGATTTTCGCTTCAATAGTTTTTATACATGTTTTAATTGTAAAATCGAGTTTTTCAAAGCTAAATTAGTTAAATAGGATATGTAGGATACTTTAGAATTTGACATTTTGTGATTTTTATAATGACTGGGTTCTTGACAGAATTAGAGCAAATGTTTATACTTATTATACCCATCTCATTATCTAAAGATATCACTAGGTACAAGTAGGTAAGTTTAAAGTATAGGTAGATACGAGTAGTTATTAATTTGAAGTAAAATTTCTCAACTTCTAAGAGCCAAGTTAGCTCTTTGAGTTTCAAGTGGATGAATCGAAGAAAGACAGCTTTTATTCTCAAAATATTGAGTAAAAGCTTTATTATATTCTACTTACTACTATAGGTGCACATACGGGTATTTGGGTATTACTCACTACCCATTTAGGATTAACATGGTGGGTATTTGGGTACCAAT
>JAQIXA010002358.1:0-18314 GCA_034699045.1 Nanhermannia cf. coronata Gr-Ori-00579 | reverse complement strand
TTAATTGCTTTGTTAACTCTTCTCTAAAGTCCCTAATTAAATTCTCATCTAAAATCTCGCTTTGGCCGTTCTTAACTGAAATGTATTTAGAAATATAGTTTTTTCTAAAATTCAGCTTTTACAGATTTTGTTTACTAACAACTGCAATTGAGTTGAGAATAAATTATTCTATTTTATAAATATAATTTAAGATCCTATTATATGATAAAATACTTATACAATGCTCTAAAATAAATCTTTATATATTGAACTGTGATAATTAGAATGAATATTGCAATAAATATTATATTTAATTAGCATTTTATCAATATGATTCAGAACAAAAAATTCTTTTAACTTAACATTGTATGATTGAAGTAAAAGAAATTCTTAATCAAAAAGTTTAAGTTATTCGGTAAGTTATAATTAACTATAATAATGCCATACCATAAGTCAGTATTACTAAATTATAAATAAATTTAAATTTACTACATTAGCATCTACATTAAACTACACCTTGATTCTCTCTCTACATCACTATTCTGCAAAATACAAAAATTACAAAAAATCAATAAGTCAAAAATGAGTATCGAAATTAAGAAAGTCGTTCAAATCGAATGGTTTTACTTTCTCTCCAATGTATTTGAATCGTGGATGATTTTCACTCAGAGTTTCAACTAGTTCGGCTCGAATCTTTAAAAAAATAAATTCAATTAAACCATAAACAATTTTTTAAAAGCTTAAGGCCCTTGTTACAGACATCTAAAGTCTAAATTCTGCCACATGTTATCAAATGGCATTTTTACTTCCACAGATTAGGACAAAATCTCTTTAAGTACTACACGTAGAGACTTGAAACTTTTTTTATTTTGTCCGTAGACACATTTTAAAGCTATTTCCGGAAAAAAACTAATTATAAATGCGACAGGAACAATGTTAAAAAAAGCAAAAAAGTTTTTGTTCATCTTTTTTTACTATTTTCTACATTATTCCTGAGCATTTATAAATAGTTTTTTTCCGCAAAGAGCTTTAAAATGTGTCTACGGATATAATAAAAAAAAGTTTCAAGTCTCTACGAGGAGTACTTAAAGAGAATTCGTCCTAAATCTGTGGAAGTAAAAAGGCCATTTAATAACATGTGGCAGAATTTAGACTTTAGGTGCTATGCAGGTAGCATCTTAAATAATAAAGTTACCCTGAAATTTTCAAAAGTGATTGAAATCAAATTGCTAGTCATCAGATACTTTTCAAATTCTGGTACAATGTCTTTTTCCTTTCTCATTTCAGCTGGGATGCAGATGAATTTTAAATGCTCTAAAGCTAAATTAAAAAGGGATTATTAGTTAACTTCAATAGGGAGTAAATCACAAATTATGAGTATTTTAATAAATAGATAATGATTATAATTACCTGTAAGACAAGATAAAGAGTTGAAATCGAAGTTCTCGAGATCATATGCTGGATAATGGATTGTAAGATTTTTTAAAGTTTCTTTCCAGGGGATTTGCTGACCATTAAATTGTGGATGAAGAAAATAAAGTGATTCTGTATTTGATGGGTAATTTATCTCCAATTCTTCAATACCTAAATATAATAAATTATAAAATTTATATAATAGTGATAAAGAAAGGACTATCCCTAATCTACCATTATCTAGATTTCGAATCAGAATTATAATTATGTACCTGGAAATAAATATCGTAGGTTTTGTGGTAAGCTTCCCTTTTTGGTAAAAGTCCATTTTAAGTACTTGACAAGCGAATTTCCAGGTGAAGTTCCAGTCAAAATTCGTTCAAAATTCCTCGAGTCACATGAAAATTTGGTCAATTTTGGAAATTTTTCCGATATTAAAATCTTTGGTGTTAAAAAATTGACATAGAATTCAGCAGAAGGGAGTACATCATCATCAGTTCGTTCAAAAAGATCCAAATTTTCAACATTTTCAAAAACTGGCAAGTTAATTTCATCCATAAAACCAGCAGGTGGTCCATAATGTTTATCAACAATCAAATGCAATTTAAGTTCTTTAAGTGTGACTCCTTGACTTTCGAAAAAATTACTGAGCATTTGAACTTCGAGTGCTGGAAGTACATTATCATAAATTCCATAGTTGACATCCAGTAGAAGGGATTTAAGCTTGAGACCATGAACAGAGAGGTTACAAAGTGAGGATCCAAAGCCAAGTTCTCTTTGAAATTTCACATAGATTGATAATTTGGTTAACTGACCAGCCAAAGGGAGAATTAAACCATTTTTTGGTGACCCAACACCTGGAAATTTGCGGTAGGACAACTCAAGGGTTTGCAATTTTGGTGGAATATTTCTAGTCAAATTTTCCAGAAATTGAAACTTTCCTGATTCTTCACAATGTACCAATATCTTCAGAATCTCCAATTTGTTCAGATTAAATTCAGGCCAAGTTATACCTAAAAAAATGAATTAAATTATATATAAACTTTTATTTTGTTAAATAAAACTAGGCTTTAATTAACTCACTAGAAGTTGCTTATAAATTGTGCGAGCAAAGAGTTGTAAACGTCTCAAACTACCCCATTTTTCAGGGACAAAGGTCAATTTTCTGGTCAAACCGACATCAAATTATGAATCTCCGTCATCGATTACCCCTTAATATACTTAAACCACTTTTTTCTCCCATTTGATTAACGTGGGGAACCCTTAAAGGGTCCCCTGACCCCAAGGGGTGGGGCAATCTGAAATTTTTTTCCAGCATGCACAACTAGACCCTATAAGGGTCCTTCATGCCAAATTTGGTTAAAATCAGTTAAGTAGTTTTCGAGTTATGCCGCGAACAGACAGACGGACAAACGGACAAAGTGCAAGCAAAGTTGAATAGTAAGTGCTCGCTTCGCTCGCACAACAAAATTCTTTAATCTCTAATTACAAGACTAAAATAAGTAGAAATGAAATGACCAAATAAATGACTTTTTTCATGTTTACTAAAGTTTTAATTTGAAACAATTTTGTTTAAAAATTTCTGAAAATGTGCTCATTTGTCCCTTATGGGAATTTTCCAGAGTATTTTCAAATACTTTTTTAACTTTTTAAAGCTCAATAGGAACCTGTATAATAGGTATGAATGATTCTCTTAATCTCTTATTGATGATCTCAACTCTTTTTTTCAGAGGTCTGCGTGTCTAAAAGTTAAAAAGATCGAGGAGGTTACGGGGGCTAGTACAAATTGCAATTGAAGGGAAAGTACAAAAAGAAATCTACAGTATTACTTTGATATGTTCTCTGATTTCCTGATTTCAAGTGAAGGATAAGGGCATTAGTGATTTGAGAAGAGTTTATTGATGAAGATGGTAAAAAGAAAAGTATCATATGTAATTTAATATAAATTTAGAAGGATTTGTATTTGGAGGAGGGTGAGATATCTTTTTTGAACTTCTGAAATCTCCTGAAATCGTTATAGAATTAAGCATGAAAACATATTATTATTCAGTAGTAGGGTAGTATACATACTATTAGTAGTAGTAATATTAGGTCTTTCCATAAAAATTAAGAGGTAATTTGAAGAAATTTATTTTAATCAAACTACATAAAATCATTAGAGGGGTAAGAATAGTTCATTGAAATTTTATGAGAGTCATTTTAATCAACATTATAGACCAAATTACTAAAAAATTAAAAGACTAATAAATGCTTTTAAGTACTTGATACTGATACTAAAGTTAAAGATCTATATAAAGACGAAGATACAACTTATTAATTTTAAATGACAGATTTATGCTAAGGAAAATTTCAAACGATTAATAGCTACCTGAATTTTTCGTGCTTTGATAGCTTTTGTCTACTTTATATCACCAACTTTTGGTCATAAATTTAGAGGTTTTTAAAAATATTGTAAGAAAAAGTAAGTATACACATACTTACTTACTTCTAATCTTAGGTCATATTGAAATCCAGATTTTTTTTTTAATAAACTAGGTTTAAAATCTAAATATTTCTGATCCTGATCGCATAAATATTCTCAATTTTGCGGTAAGTACAAGTTGGCCGCATTCCGCATTTCGTGTGTATCCACCTTCCGGTTATCTAACCTAACCTAACCTAACCTAAACCTAAAGCAATCATAGCCTCTCAATGTGGTCTCAGGAACCGTACGGATCACTTTGGGAGTGATGCGGGCGAAATGCGGCCGATGCGGCGGACTTGTATTTACCCAATTTTGCTACATTTTAAAAATCTGGCTATAATAGGTAATTAATTACTAAAAATTTTAATAAATGCAGTTTATTTTCTGTAGATATGGCACTTCTATGTAGATATAAGCATGTAGGTACAATAAATTTAAGTAGATACTTTAAATAAGGATAGTATATAATATTAAGTATGTATTAATTTATCTAAACTTTAACAATATAAACAATGAGAATATCTTTTGGCGTCAGTCCTAATTAACATTTATACTTTAGACACTAATGTATGGCTCAACATAATTTTCTAACATTTTGAGATTTGAAAAGAAAAATGTTATAATGGTTACATTTTTCTAAAGAAAAATCCGATTTTGATGAGAAAATAAACGCGCAATAGGTTTAACATTACTTTACTTGCGACTACATACTACAGTATTGCATTGTATAGCTAGCTATTATTTAATACTATGTACAAAGATTTGAGATTTTAGATTGATGACCAATAGACCGTGAATAGACCAATTTTTTTGAGTTTTTAAATGAAAAGATTCTTCTTCAAAAAAAGAGTTGAACTGACTCTTTTCATGATAAAATATCGTTGTTTTCTTGTATTTTACACGAAGTAGGAAATAGACCCTTAAAAATCTTCAAATGCACATTTACGGATAGTAGAGTAGCTTTGATTTCAACCTCAAATCTTTCTCTCACAGAACTTAAGGGAACAAGTATAAGGTAAGTACGAGTAGGTAGGTATACAATGAAAAATCTGAAATAAAGAAGAAGAATTGAACCCTTTTTACGCTTTCATTCAAAGCACTTGCCTCAATATGAGTCTAAATGAGTAGTATAATGTGTGTGAAAGAGTTAGATTTCAAATTTCAGAGACTTCCCAAAAAGTTTTTGATAAGTAAGTAAAATGAAATTTATGAAAAGAGTTGTTGTTTGGCCCGATTTTTCAAGTTTTCAGTTGCTCTAGGTCAGCAATTGTATACAGGGTCTTTCATATTTAACTCTTTTAAAAGATAGTCTGTTTCCGCATACAGGTAACTAGTTGGAATGGATTTTCAATAATAAAAAAATAAGGACAAAAAAGACTGGTTATAAATTCATTTTATAATTCATAAGAATTTTGTTTTCATTCCAAATCTCATTATTACGTATAAAATTTGATCTAATGTTTTAAATAAGATTCATTATCTTCAAAATATACGAATATTATGCTGTCATTAAAAAGATTAATTTGCCCATTTTTGGATTAAAACACCCAGATGGTACTTTTTTTCAAATTCTCTGTAAAAATTTCTGTAGTTTTTCAGATTATATTTTACAATTTGAGTTTAAAATTTTGCTTGTAGTACCACCCTACTACTACATGTAGGACTGGTCCCCTTGAATGTGAAGCTCTTTTGTTTCCTTCTCAATGGACTAGGACTGAGCCTTTGATGCTTTGATGATCTCCTTTGTTTATCGTCTAGACTCTAAAAACTCTTATCCCTTATAAATCTTTCGATTTTTAAAATTTTTATATCTTAAATCCATAATCTGAGAGAAATGTTCTACAATTCTGTACTGTATAGCTATTATAATAGAAAAAGCCTCGAAGCTCTTTTATCCAAAGCCGAATTGATCTATCCAATTTAATTTTTTAAATCACTTGGGTGAACAATAATTTTAACAAATTTTTCTCAAAGTAAAAGACTGTTATCATCAATTGCAATTGCAGGACCAAAATTAAATGCCTTGATAAAATTAGGAAAATATTTTTATTACCCTATTTTAAGTCCAATTATTGATAGAACTATGAGTTTAAAGCAAAGAACAAATCACAACTTGTGATTTTTTGGCTAAATTAAATGAAATTTGAAAAAATAATCATAACCTTCGACCTGTTATTTCAGTTTTTTTCAAAAGAAATAAATTGAAGATTACATATCTAGGCTTATAGGTATGTATACATAACCTATCTTCATATTATGAAATGTGAGGCATTGAAAGGTAAAATACTAGGATTAAATATAGTAGGTGAAAACAAAGCAATAATTATTGGTTTTATTTCCTTGTCTTTCAAAAAATTTCAACTAATAATACCTACAATACGAGCGAGAGCTTCGAAAATAGCTTCAAGGGACTATTAAAATTAGCCCAGAATTGATAATCCAAGTCTGAATTTTTTCAATTTTTCTCATTTTTAGATCATCAAAGTACTTTTGTAAGGGCTTCATATCATTTCTTTCACACAAGTCTTGCTCAAAATTGTTTTTTAACATATTGTCCTGCGGGTTTTTGAGGATTTTTTTTTCTCAAAAATAATACGCTAGTTTTTACAATGTTTATGACTTTATTCAATTCCTAGTTCCTAGTCACGAAAGAAATAATAAATTTTAAGTTGAGTCAGACAGCAATATCAAGAGACAGACACAAGTCTACTACTGATATACTTATACAAGCATAAGTAGATATTTAAAATAACCTTCAAAAATTCGGCTTTTTGAGTGACTACTAGTCTTTTGCTTATAGCACTTCAAGGGCTCTGTGTATTTATGTATATTAAATTATCTATGTATACTATCGTATTATAATAGTACAGCTCATTCACATAAATGTAGTATAATAAAGCTACCTAAAAACAAAAAAACAGAAAAAAAAACTTCACTAATCACCTATTTCACAGGGGCCGATCTGAGACTTGGAGTCTCCATTGAATCGCTCGATGTAAATATTTTGCTCCAAGGCTTTGACTACTTTGAAGTTTCAAATTTTTTAACTTACTTATCTCGACTGTAATTGTAATTCCATTTCACACATGTAGACTGTACTCGTAGTACTTTGATAGATGTATCTTGATTATATTATAGGAGAAAAAAGGAAATTTCTACCAATTTAATTTGGTTCTATACGCTCATAAAACTCAATTATTGTGAATTGCATCTATGAACGAAATTATAAGAAATTTTAAAATATCTGAATCCTAGTAGTATCATCAAAATTTGAAATGTCAAGACTGAAAAATTTCAATTTTTTGGCTATTTTGATTTTCGGAAATACTTATATAATTTATTAGTAAGTGTCTACGTACGTATTCATTGAAACTCTTATTATTGTCTACAATTAATCTTTTTTTATCACATAAAAATGAAGTGTTTTACTGATCTAGTAAACTATTAAAAAGCCAATTTCAGGACCGCATTTTACGATTTGGGATTAAAATTATCACAATATCACATTCTATATACATAATACATAGGTACCTCCTTTAACTATTAGCTGCAATGAAATAGACCTAGCAATTTATATTTTTGATCAAAAAATCCTTTTGAAAACTCGACTAGCAAAGCTGATAGTCAATAATTTTAGATTTTTACCAAAAAAATGAATAAAATTGATATTTTTATGTTTGATATATAAATCTTGACCAAATGTCAGCCTCCCCATATATTTTTTGGCTTTTTAAAACATTTTATTTTCCTAGAAATTAAAGAGTTTATTGTATAAGTGAGGGTAGTTTTTATTTTTAAGTTCAAAATATGCTTCTGGCGATCATTGCAACTGCAAGTAGAAGCTTCTATAAAAAGATTCGAATAAAAGATAGGAAGTAAAATATAGTGGTCTTTTATATCCTACTCATAGTGCATAGTAGTAATACAAAGTAGGATTAGACGATCATGATCTACCTCAAGATCAACTACTACCTACTTACCCAGTATAATAAGCACTATACTTATAGTATTATCTCTTATTATATAATTTCAAACCTTTACTCTTACTTTCAAGTTCCTATTACTACACTGGTACTGGTACGACCTTCTGTTCTACAATTTATAGTAGTATTAATTCAACATGAGTTGGAATCATCTTGAGGATTTTGAAGTTTTCTTGATTTTGAGTAGGCGGGCTTACTTTTTTACCCCGTAAAATATCCATGATAGATAATGCAAGGTATATAAGACACTAGTACCATGATGGTAAGGTAAAATTTAAGGGACGGAACTGACCAATGCAATAGAGCAAGAAAAACGTGCCAGACTTGAATAATAATGAATAATGATAGCCATAAGTAATTTAAGTTTTAAAAAACCACAAGCAAGCATCAACTTCAACTTTCCTGGAATAAAAATAAAATAGAAAATGAACAAGATTAGTTTATACCTATACGCTACATAAGTAGTAATTTGAATTAGCTTGGAATATGGTATTATTTCTGATTCATACGAGTAATATAAAGGCCATAAGCCAAGCCTTTTCCGGTCCTTCAGGGCATTCAAAAATTCTTGGCATATTTGCCTTCATTAACATCGAAACATCGAAAAGAAAATGCTCGTGTGTTTGTATGTAATCAGATTTTTTTCCAGATCACATCTATCTGTAAGTTCAAACTGAAACACAATCCCTCAATAAGATAATGTGGTAATAGGTAGATTTGTCCATCTAGCTATTTATTCTTGTAGAATAGGGGTTTGTTAAAATTTTAAATGTATTGTTGAGGAATTTGACAAATGATTATATATTGGTCCTAGTAATATTATACTATGTACCAGTATTTGAGAATTTTATACTCTATCGTAGTATCACAGGACCATAACCTGGAAAGACAATCTCTTTATGATATAATGTATTTTTGATTCAAAGAGATAGTTAGATGGATAGATGTGTAGATAAATAGATGTAGAAATGTGTATACTAAATTGTATAAAAGAAAGAGAATCTGATTCTGGATCTGATGTAGGTATAGGGGATAGATCATATTATATTATAGGTATATGAGCTTATTGAAATACAGATCTAGCCATGAGAATGAATCGGATTGAGCAGATGGTCGATTTAAATCACTTTTCCACATAGTACTACTCCTATACTTACAAAATGTATGAAAATACAAGCATTTTTATATTTGATTCTGAAACCCTGAAACTCTGAAAGCTTTCTATCTTACCTATCTCTGATATCTGATTATGAGGTTTCTCGACTTTCGATTATCTGATCAAAGTATCTACTATCTACTTTGTAGTATGTAACTAAACTGAGAAAACAGATTTTTTTTTTCAATAATGTAAATTTTGAAGAGAAAGATGATTTTGATTTATATTCAAGAAAAAAAAGGTACCTAGAAATCTCAATAGTAATTTATTACTTGGACTTAAAAGGATGCTGTTGAATCATTTCATTATCCATCATGCTGTTTGTTCTTAATTATACTTTTCATTTCTTTCGATTTTTTTTTCAAACTTGGATTTGGATTGAAAATTTGGACTAGTCAATTGATTTAAAAATAAAAATCACCCCTGGAGGGTAGTTTAACGATTTTGTAGCCTCTGCACTGTAGTGATGTGATTTGTATCTTGAAAAACTCAATTGAATATTTGTTAGGAAAGGTCCTAGAGCCTAGAGACTAGAGTAGTAGTAGGTAGACTTATATTTCAAATTTCAAACTACTAATTAACGTCTACTTTTACAAAATAATATTATAATGAAATGAAACTAGTACATTAGGTAGGTACTCGTAACTAGTACTATGCTGATACATATAAATAATGGAGGAAATTTTATTCTTTCCACTTGGATTGTACTAAAATTTTATAGTTTTCGTTTAGAATGACAATCGAGGCAAGCTGGCTGCTGCTGGACATTTGCAAATGAAATAAATAGGTAGTAAAAATGGTACTTTTGTCAGAATACATTATGTAGAATACGAGTAAGTACCATAGGTATATTTAGTATTTAGTACTGACAATATGGTCTGATCTCTGCTGCCTATTTACGTATTTAAATTCGAAGCGTATAAATGTTTAAGCCCCCTTTTTGTCAAAAAATCTTTTTCCAAATGCACAAAAATATCATAAATTATAAGGCACAATATGCATATGCTAGATTAAATATCAAAGTATAATAAGTAGAACGTATCCAATTGCATTACTGCCTTAGTTAATTGCTGAAATATTGGAAAATTTTTAATCCATATTGGGAAATTCAATTCTGAAATTCGAATTTTAACAATTTAGATACATATTTTTTTTTAACATTTCATATACCTAATGTTCTCAAGTTTTTAAATATTAACCTACATTTACATTCATCTGTGTAGGTTGTACTAAATCAGATTTTGAGCCTTTATTAGTTATCTTATTTTTTGACAAAATCTAGTATAGATCTTTGGGAAAATGTGACATTTAACTGTCCTTTTGTATGATCCTTTGAACTTGTAGAATGGGCTAAAAAAACTGAAGCTTTGATTTTCAAGGAAATGAGAGAATAAAGATGCGAGAATAAGTTCTAAAAGCACAATACTGATACTTGTGTATGTATTTACTATAGTATGCTATCTAAATAGTCTCAAGTACAAGTAGAAGATCGATCAAAATCAAGAATTTTTGGCTTCATCTATCAAACTTTGTTACCTGTCACTTTACTGCTACCTACTACCCTAACAAATAATTTTTAATCGATTACTTTTTTCCTCGACACTACTATCTTATTTTTCCTTAACCTTACCTAGCATAGCTATTATTATACTATGTAGATGTAGATATGATTGTGTTTCCAAAATAAATTATTTGAAGAGAAACCCATTACCAAGATGTATAAAAAAATGTCTAAATATTTATTAAAATAGTAGCTATATACGAGTATGTATGTATAAAAATAGAGAGTAAAAATCACATAGATAGGTAGGTCATAGTCATATCATATTTTTTAGTAGTATACAGTATAGTTGAACTTCACTTCACTTCACTTTGATTTTTGTGGGTTGTATCAGTAGTTTGTAGGCTGTATCAGTAGTTAGTAGTTTGTAGTTTGTCAGGCTGCAGACAGTCAGTATGGATAGGGATAGTTGTTTGGAAAAAGATCTCGTTCATAATCTACATATAGACAAATTTTAGAAATTTTATGGAGTGATATCTGTAATTTTAGAATAAAATATGAGTACCTACCTTTGATGATTTTGATCGAATCTGAATTAACAATTTCAGCTTCACGGAGACATTCTAAGGCTTTCTCTACTTCATCCTGGTTCAAATAGAAAAATCAGATTTTTGGTTCAAAAATTTAGGATTAGTTTGTCCTACAATATATTCGAAGAATAATTTTGGTACCTGATTGTAGTAAGCTTTGGCTTTGAATAATTTCGCCCTTAAATTCTTATTATCAGAGATTTTCAATGCTGTATCACAATCTTCAATTGCTTTCGAGAAGATCCCCATTCTGATATAGACCAGAGCCCGATTGTTATAAAGTTGGGGTGAATCTTTGATCAAGTTAATTGCCTCGAAATTCAAAAAAAGTCAGATTTTTTATCCAAAAACTTAGGATTAGGATTGATCTAGGTTCGATTTAATTTTTATACCTGATTATAGTACTCGAGAGCTCCTGGGTAATTTTCCTTACCGAAAAATTTATTGCCAATTTTTAGTAATTCATCTGATTTCTCTTTCCTTGCCATTTTATTCTTATGTCTTTCTTCTGCATCTTTTTCAACCATTTTCTTAAATGCTTCTGCTTCATTATTACCCCCAGTTTCAGGTTTCTCATCGACGACCGGCTTATTTATAATTGTTCGATCTTCTTTAACCTCAACCTTAGCCTCACCATCTCCAGACTCGAGTTTTTCATTCTGATTTTGAAGCAAATTGTCAGCTTGAACAATGGCTTTCTCATTCTCATTTGAATCGGATGAATTTAGACCCTTAACGATTTCACACACTTGGTTGACATTATTCAGGAAATTATCCAGTTCCGGATCATCTTTTTTAGCCATTCCTGACCATTAAAAAAAGGTATAATTTTATCGATTTAATTCTTCTAAAGATTCATATGAGATGACTTACTTGAGCTAGCTGTCAGAAGAGATTCAATTTCAGCCAGTTCTCTTTCGCTTATGTACTTGTTTTGACCACCTTCCATCTTAAATTCTCAAAATTTCCACAAGTATTTTGAAGTAGAGGAGGAGGAGGAATCTTAGAAATCCCAAAATTTCTACTTTGAATACCTTTTTATGATCATTTATAAATGTTTGGTCAATTTGTTACCAAGACTAAAAAAAGGTATTCAAAGTACAATAACAAACTGAATTTGGGTATTTTGAAATTCAAATGTATGTACCTACTACTACTGCAAAAGAAACCCTATAAAAACTCAACTATCGGATTTTGGACTTGGGGTTTGAAAAAACAATGAAATATTTTGACTAGTCAAATGATAGTAAACAGTAACTGAATAAAAAACTTGTGTAATATGTGCACAAAATTTAAAAGAAAAAAATGCCGAACAAAAATATTTCTAGAATATTTCTAGTACGGACTTTGGTTATCTTTTTTGTCCGTATAGTATTTAAAATTCCAGGGGTCAAGGAGATAATTTTGATTATTTGAAAAATAAGACTATATCAAAGATTGTAGATTTTGAAAGATTCAAAACTTGACTTTTGATCACAGGTTTACTAAACTTGATATTTTTAAAATGAAAATGGATTCAATCGATCAGACCGATTTTAATATACCACCAATTCCATCTGATATTGTGTTCCCATTAGAATTGAGTCGTCATTTAAAAGGACAACTATCGGTATGCCTAGAATAAAAATTCAAGCAAGAATTTATGCAGGTAATCTAATTTATGTATTTAAAACCCAATTTTTATTAGATATCAATCGAAGAGAATTGGCATCTAAAAAAGTTTATCCAAGCTCAGGAAAATGAGCTTAAAACTCTACGACAAAGGCAAAAACCAAAAACACCACCACCTCCACAGGTTCGTAAAAATGCAAAAAATACAAGTTTCAATTACCCTACCTAGAATAATTTTATCCTAAACATTTTGGAAGGAGTGTATTAACTAACTTGATATTTTTAGCAAAATATCAAAGAGCCAAAATTCGGTTGGAAATCAACAGCAGCCAAAATACTAGACTTGAAAAAATCTCGAAATACTAAATGTGTCGAAATGGAAAATTTCCGAACAAGAGTTAAGCAATTCAAGGGCGAAAATTGCGATCTTAAAAAGAGGATCAAAGATTTAGAAACTGAATTAGAGAAAAAAAATTCTGTTGACAAAGGTAATTACTTAATTAGATAAGTACCCTACCTAATATATTTTTGTAAATTCTCAAATTTTTCAATACTAAAAAGATATAATGAACTCATCTCAATTACTGACTCAAACCACAAATAAAGTCATGGAATATCGGCACAAGTATCAAATGGCTCAAGTTGATTTGAAAAATGCTTTAAAGGTATTTTATTTAAAAAGCTATTTCAATCATACCAGTAGTACTTGTACTATAAGAGACTAAATTCAATCCAAATGATCTTTTTAATCTATTTAAAGGCACTATGTCAAGAAGTTGGAGATGGTGCAACACCACAAACAGTTTTGTCCATCACAAATTCGAATTCATGGCGAGGTCGACAACAACTAATAATTGCCCTTCAATTGAAAATTTCTGAACTTCAGGCAAAACACGCATTTACTTTACAACAGCAATCTAAGAATATTTCGCATTCTGGATCAAATTGTGGTGATGGTGCTGGTGGTGATTGTACATCTCTTGGTGGTGTAAATAACTCGGATTGTTTTGAAGATCAAGATTATCAATCAGCCCTTGTTCATTCGCCATCAGCTCAATCCTCGATTTCTCATTGGCAAGTATCTTGTCTTCAAAAGCAAGAAAGGAAAAAGTAAGTTGACTAGACCCATTCAATATATAACTACAATTAACTAAATTAATCTGATTTATTTGAATTTGAATAGACAAAGTCAACTTGAAAAAGCACATCAAGATTTAGAGGAAATGAAAAAGGAACTGCAATTAGCTCAAGAAAAATTACGAGGTTCAAAGGCCCGTGTTCAAACCCTCGAAACTCAATTAAGAGCCAACAAATTTTATGGAGAAGATTTGGATTCGAAATTAAAGGAGAAAGAGCACTTTATACAGCAGTCTACCGAGGAGTTGACTTTAATTCATCGAGAATTGAGCATTTCCAAAGAAAGAGAGAGAACTTTGAAAGAGAAAAATACACAAGAATTGAATGAGTCGAATAAAAATTTAGCAAAGGTACACTATCTATCTACTTATTTACTAAAAAGTTGAAATTTGCTCTAATTTTAAAAATATTTCTGATAATTTAGGAAAGACTAATGGTCAAAAATTTAGAGAAAATTGTCGATGAAAAGTGTGAGACTCTAAAGGAAATGGATCAGAAAAATTTTGAACTCAGGACAAAGTTAAATTTTTATAAAGAAAATCCCGGATCGAGTGATACTCATGAAATTATTGTGAGAGATTTAAGAATTCAGGTACCCTATCTATTCTTATGGCCAATAAAATGCATAGGAAAAAGCTAATATTTATTTGATCATTTTAGTTGACCCATACTGAAGAAATGCTCGAAGAAAGTGAGAATAAGTATCAAGAATTATTCAAAAAGATGCAAATTATCGTGTCTCAATTAGAAGATGAAAGATTAAGTCATACAGAAACACGAGATAAGCTTTTAAAGGGTCTTACAATATTGAAAAAAGCTGATGAATGTATCGTGAAATGTCTAGATTTTGGTCATGTTGTAAATCCAGACATTTTAAAAGAAGTTGAGCTGACTAGACAACTTGTGAGGGAAATTAACACTGGGGATCAATTGGTTTCTTTAGATGTGTCTAGCAATGATCTGACCAAACTTAAGATGCAGTAAGTAGCCTTCTCATTTTCTCTAAAAATTATAATTAACCTTTTAATAATTCTATTTCTAGAATAAATCTACTAACAAATGAGATTGCAATGTTGAAGGAAAGTCTCAAAGAAACTGCAGAAGACAGACGAAGAGACATTCTAACTTTTAGTCAATTTGCAGAAAGATCTCGAAGGATTCAGTCAAAAGAAGTTTTAAATTTAAATCATAATTAAAAGCATAAGAAATGAAAAACTTTATCATCTTTAGTGTAATTTTTAAGAAACTAGACTAAATATATGAACAAACACGTGTACCTACATATTATTCAGTGCCCTAGTAGTAGTTTAATATCGATATAAAAGTGTAAGTAACTTGTACGCAGTACTTATTAAATTATAATTTCTTTTGTACCTTGTACTTGTATGCGGATTTTGCTAATTATATCAAAAATTGATCTTAAAATTTCTAGACATTAAGTAGAACTTATTTATAGCTACAAATATAGATTGACCAAAAGTACCTTAGAAGTTTCATGTCTACTTAAATACATAGTGACTTTGCATTAAATATTCCAAATTAATTTCATAAAGTAAAGTCAGGAAATGCAACGATTTTGCGATACCCAACTATTCAAAATTCGAGCAAAGGAAACTGCCTGCTTAAAATATTAGTGGTTGGTACTTGAAAATTAGCATAATAGAATTTACTATATCAGTATTTTTGAACTCAGTATCAGTATATCAGTATGTACCTAGCAAATGCAAAAACTTTTTTTATACCTGTATCTGTACTCGTATACTCATTCATAATAATTGTAAGGTAAGCTAGGAAAATATAAATATAAGATTTTTGAGATTCATGACTACCTGTATATACATGCTCTAGCTCCAGCTCGCTTTTGAAGTTTGATTTGAGGAAATTATGATAAAAATTTAAAGAAATTTTTGTATTTATTACCTATACCCTATATGTTGCTTTAAAACCCTAAACAATTTAATACACACTCTAATTTAATCAATCAAAATCAAAATAGATAAAACACGTTCTTTATCAATAAACAAAAATTGATAATTTAAGCAAACAAGAAATCTTTTTAAATTCATTTTTAACAATTTATAGCATGAGAATCCTATCCTATACTTAATGTTAGACCAGCAGGTATTAGGTATATCTGTACACAAAGGTAAGTAATATCATTAAAAACTTTGATGAATATTTTTTGAATCATACAAATAGGTAACCTGTATCGTACAGGTTACTTTTAATTTGTAAACTATCTAAAATCAGGCTGGAGCTTTCTTGATGCTTTATTTATGCCCAAATTTCTCATTTAAATAATGCTCAAATCCAAATACAATCCAGGTACATATACATATATTCAACGTGACGTTTTGTGATTAGTAAGTAAGTGTTAGATAAATTAACCTGCATACATATGTAATTACAAAATATAGTTAAACAAATACTTACGAAGTATATCAGTATTAGTACTAGTAGCTTATGGTAAATAGTACTTAGTATTAGTTAAAGGTTACTTAGTTTATACTTATACTTAAAATATAGACTTGACTCTAACTTTAATGCTCAAAATATTACACTTCTTATTCTCCATAAGTAAATGTAAATACAAATGAAATGTAGGTAAGAAAAGCACTTTAATAATTTTACTTTTTGTCTTGATATACCTACGAGTACATACCTACATATGTAATGTATCCATTGTACACTTTCATTTCCCCTAAATACATTTTGCGTCAACACTCCTGGCCTGACTGAAATCTGAGAGCTAAACTTGCCTAATTTCATATCATTATTATCGTATTAATCCTTCATTTTTTCTTCTCACTACCAAGTACCTATTTACCTATCTTAAATAAGTATTACGAGCACATTTATTTGTATTTAAGTAGCTTAAATAAATCTCTCATTATTTAACTCTTGAGTTTCATTTATCTTTCAATTTTTTGGCATTTGCCACGCCTTTTTGCAGAACAATAACAATAGTAGGTAGAGAAATAAGTTTGCAGTTTTTTTAATGAAAGTTCTAATTACAATAAAAAAATAAAAAATGGACAGATTAGTAGTTCTCTTTTTCTTGATAAGTGTTTATTTTACCTCAATTGACTCTTATGCAACTTTACATCAATCTTGTTCCTTATATTCTGGGAGATCTGATTCGTGTGACCCTTATAGTTATTTATATTGTGACCCACTATATCAGACCTGCCTTTGCAAGGTAGGTATATTTACATAGATTTTGATATAAATTTCGAGTTTTTTAAATATAACCTAAAATTGGCCTAAAATTTGAGTTTTTTGACTTAAATTTGACCTAAATTTCAAATTTTTTGATAGGAACCTGAAACAATTTGGATTCCTTCGTATAAAAGATGTATGATCAAAATTGGATACAGTTGTAAAGAAGAAAATGGAGATGCTTGGGAGCAAGAACAAGTACTTTAAATCATCAAATAAAAGGTTTATTACGATTAATTTTTAAAAATTTTTAGCACAATTGTCCACCAAAAGCCTACTGTAATCCAGCAACTAAACGATGTACATGTGAAGCCCTTTATAAAGCAGATTATTACCTTGATAGATGCATACCTGCTGGAATTGGTAATTTTTTTCTCAAATGAATTTTGAAAATTGAAATTGATGGATTTTTATAATTTTGCAGGAGCATTTGCTACAGGTCATAGAATTCAAATTACAACTTCAATAGGACTTTTGATAATTTTTTCATCAGCCTTGTGCTTTTTAGTATAAACTTTTCAAGCTGCTATAATTAACTTAATTTTTTACGGTATTACTGATAGACTAAAGTGTTCAGTTAAATGATATGTTGTAAAGTAAATACTTAGGCAGTTTTTTTCAATTCCTTTAATAATATACGAAAAATCTCAGCAGAATTTTATTGTTTTTTTATAAAAAATATCTTTATCGAAAGAGCTAGAAAGTCTAGATATGTAAATATAAATGTTATGTAAGCGTATATAATCATATACAGGGTTGCCCATAAATGTATGGCGAATTTTTTAAATTTTTTTTAGACTTATGCTATAATAAAAGAACACCTTTATAAGAAATTTTTCAATAAGTGAGACAGGAAATCGATAGAGACATTAAGGTAGATTGTGAATCTGAAAATTCTTTGATGATAAGATGAACAGGTCAAAAGTTATGAGGATTAACAATTTTCAGGCGTACTTACGATTAGTGCTCGAAAATTTAAAATTTTTCAATTTAAAAAAATTTCTAAAAAAAAATTAAAAAATTTTGCCCAGCATACATTTAAGGACAACCCTGTATGGTATGATCTAATTTTGCACCTGCTGGTGTCTACTTTTTTTGCATCTTAATAATTACTTTAAAAAATTCTGAATAAAATATCTTTTTAATAGCCATTTCGTTTCGTATAAATATTCTTTAAAATGTAGCTTTAAGGGCCAAGGTGCATATAAATCCTGCGACAGGTTATCAAATGGCCTTTTGAGTGAACTTTGGGGGGAGAAAT
>JAQIXA010002357.1:0-18316 GCA_034699045.1 Nanhermannia cf. coronata Gr-Ori-00579 | reverse complement strand
ACGAGGTTAGTTAATACCTTCAAAATTTGTCAGTAAAGTTCAAAATTTGGTTGAATTTACCAAATGTTGTCAAAAATATCTCTAAATTGGAAAACCTTTTGTATGTTTATAAGGTATTGGGTATCTTTAGACATAACAATCAACAATCTCATGTTAAAATAACAACTAATTTAGGCTGAAAATGGTTATCCATATTTTAAAGCTATCCCTAATATACCCCTAATACTTGTGAAAAAGCTCAAATTATCAGTCAATTCGGAAAAACGGGCAGATTTTCAAGGCATAATTTTGGTTTTTTTTAATTTTCGATTTCTATAAGCGAGCTAATGGAGTGGCTGGCGCCAGCGAAATGAATTTCTCAAGTCAAATACAATGCTCCACTAATTCCAAACTTTTTTTTACAAACTCTTATACTTACAAACACTACAACAATACAAGAAATAAGTGTAGATAAAAATAATTTTTTCAAAGATTTGCTCGGTCTCATCCACACTTTTCCAGAGAACTTAAAATTACAATTTTTTTATTCAAAACTCTTTAAAAAATTTTAGATTTTACTCTATAGGTGTAGTTAGGAATAGTTCTGTAGCATTTTTGAAATTTTGACTCAAAAATTTTGCTGTTCCTGAGTCCATCGAAGCATCTTAAGGAATAATTTTTGTGCAAATGACACAACTAAGCCCTATAAGGGTCCTTCGTATGTCCCATATTTGGGCCAAAGGCCAGATTTCAAATTATGTTTTGGACAAGCAGATAAACGACTGAAATTGAATAGTAATGGCTTGCTTCGCTCGTTCAATAATAATATTTATTAGTACCCTATGACAAAAATATAATGCAAAAAGTTCATAAAATTAATTTGTTATAATATCTATGTTAATTAAATATGTAAAATTTTGAACCAAATCAAATCATTTGGCTTTTTATAGCAAAAATTTGTAGGAAATTCAAAATTTTCAGAGATTTTACTGGTTTTTTAAAATCTCCCCTATCTGTCAAGCTTGAATCAAAATCAATTTTAAGCTTTTTTTTTGATTTTTGGGAGTTTTTGGATGTTTTGTTTGGGCGGTTGTGCAAACTCCCATTCAACTCCCCATTTGAACTCCAAGATTCATTTTTCATCGTTTTTTGTTGTGTGTCCTAATTATGGTCCATTGGGCTCTACTTTAATAATCAACACTTGCCTTAATTGACTCACATTTTGCCCAAATAATATACTTAAATGTAGGATCTGATTTTTCCTAAATTGATTTTCAAATTTCAAGTTCAAATTTTGCTTAATTTAAAGTAGGATAAAATACAAAGTTTTAATGGATATAGCTCGCATTTAGATAGGTACCCTACTCGTAGATTTAGAATTTTTTTAAATTTCAAGATTTGAAACACCTAATCCAAACCAAAGTTCAATTTTAGCTATTAATAACTCTCATTTCAAGGTATCCAGGTTCTTACTAATTATCAAAAACCTGGATTTGAGGCTTTAAAACTCGGATTTCAGCATGTTATCTCAGATTTTAATGATTTTTTTGTTTAAAAAACTTTGACATTAGAAAAACTGATCAAAAATGAGGAAAATATTAGGCTAAAATTTTGATAGATTTCTCAACATAGCGCGGTATTCTCAAATTTAAATTTTGAAAACCTAGATTTCTTGCAGAGATCTTATAGCCGAAATCTAGGATTTCATATTGAAATTGAGATTGAACATGCGTATAAATTTGATTTAAAAAATTTAGAAAAAAACGCCGATATTGAAAAAAAATGACAAAAATTTGCTAACTTTTCAAAAAGATGGTTCCTGTAGATTTTATCTTGGCAAATTTTTAAATTAGTAGGTCCGGTAGATTTTATAAAATTTTGACTAAATTTGAAGAAATTTTGAAGAAATTCGATCTTTTTTCTGATGGTTTAAACCTGGTTAATCTACATAAAATTGAGTATTTCTAAGGCTTATCCCTATTTTGGTTGAATTTACCCCTATATTTTTGGTCTAACTTGATACCTGTATGAAATTAGCACAAAATATTTGTAAATCCTAACCTAACAAATCCTAAACTAAACTAAAAAAATTTGGGTTAATTTCATACGCGCGCAGAGATAAAGTTAGACCAAAAATATAGGGGTAAATTCAACCAAAATAGGGTTGAAATTAACCACAACGAGTCGATTTCTAATCGAAAAAAAAAAGTAAATTGAACAACTATTCTGTAATTTTGTAGAAAAAAATCGTCCAAATTATTGTGATTTACACAGTTAAAAAAGTCAGATGATTTCGGGAAGATAATCAGTGTATTGTAGCACCCGTTTAATTAGAAAAACTTGAAAGAAAAAAATTCGAAATTTTTTCCTGATTGCTCAAATAAGTACATAAGAATAGGGGAATTTGACACTTGAGTAGATTTACAGTTGAAAAAATGAATTTAAAAAAAGCAAAGAAAAAGAGCCGAAATTTGTTTTAGAAAAACCCATAAGAAATCTCATAAGAATTTAAGAGAGTCTGAACAATGTAATAATTTTTAATTTTGAAGTTTGGAAAAAAAAAATCTTTTCCAAAGTGTTGTACAAATGAGAATTTACGGCCGATGAATTTGCGGCTAATCAAGACCCTTCAAGGCCCTTAAGTGTAGAGTTAAGGGCTTTAGATTTTTTCAAAAATTTTACATTTTTGATGATTTTGAGAAGCCTTTAGGCAATTTTGACAAGTTTTCTATAAATATTTTTTTATAAAAGGTGTCAAAAAACAAAATTTTTGATTCAATTTATGATATATTTGGTCAAATTTTTGAAATTTTTGATGCTTTGATTCAAATTTTGATATTTTTGATACAGTTTTTAATGCTTTTAGGTCCAATATTTGGCATTTTTGATCCAATTTTTGATACCTCCTTCTATTCAAGCCCTTTGAAAGCATAATACATACTGATATACTCTATTAGTGGCTCAAAATGTTTTGACTTTTTCAAAGATTGTTTCTCCAAATTCAAATAATAAGGGCCTAAAAACCCTTAAAATTGATTAAATAGATATTATGCAATTGGGTTTTGAAATCAAGAGTTTTTGTCTAAAATCAAATTACAAAGCGTCAAAAAACAAAATTTTTGACTCAATTTATTAAATTTTTGAAATTTTTGTTCCAATTTTTGATGCTTTTGATCCAATTTTTGAAATATTTGATTCGATTTTTAATGCTTTAGATCGAATTTTTGATATTTTTGAAAATTTTTGATGGAAACAAGATTCTAGTTTGATGTTTTTTTGTCATATAAAGATGCAGAAATTGTCAAAATTGTGAATCTTTTTACAATACTAGCTTTCTTTTGAGCTTAGTTAAAGATGTGGTATTCTTAATATCAGTTTAAAATCCAAGTTTTAGACAAAAACAAGGATTTCAAAATTGAAATCCGAGATAAGTATTCAGCCTTTAAAAAGTGTAAATTACAATTTTCATAATTTTCCTCCTACAGCATACGAGTATAAAGGACTCAAGATTTTCAAAATGTTGCTGATTTTGAAGATTTCTCAAAATTTTGATAAATTTTTCAATGATTTTGTCTCCAAATTCAAATAAAAAGTGCCTAAAAATCCATAAAAATTTCTAAATAGATTTGATTCCAGAAATTTACAAAATTTTGAACCTACTTTTTGTTGACCTAAATTTCAAACTTAAGAGTAGATTACCTTAAAAAAAGTATTTTTTTCTAGATTTTATAAAGATTCTTTTGTAAATTTGAACTATCCAAAATTTCAAAACTAGTATAGAAATCTGTATTAATGTACAGATATACATGGATATATGGATAGGGTAATATTTGGTTTTGTAAAACAAGTTTTTTGAGAGCTAATGATCCGTTAAATCCTCGGGTTTCTTTTCAACTAGGAGAGCTAATGTGATTCGATTGTACTTACATTTCATAGAGCTAAATAGATTTTGGATTATTTATGACTTTTATTATACTTTTTTTTCATTTTTATTACATTAGCTTCACATTCTGTATACCTACTACAGAATACACTATTTGTATATCTATAATAGGTATAATAAAAATAGTGAATCCAATTCAAAAAGCAAACACAAAAATTTGTTCACACATTCACTCACAAATACATACCTTCAGGGGTAGAGTATGGATAGTTCGGAAAGGTTTTAAAACCAGGATTTCAGCAAGTTATCTCGGATTTTTAGTAAATTTTTTTGTTTAAAAATCCTTAATCCTTTGAGATAGCCAAGATATACAAATTTAAGTCGAAATTACGACTGATTAAGGAGAAAACAGTCTGTTCAAATTTAGTAAAATGTCCGAATTATCCCTAATCTACCCCTATATAGTCAATTGTAAGTTGTAGTTTTGAAATATTTTTATTTTTATGAGCAGATGATAGCCAAAGTATACTAAAGAACGACTAAAAAAAGTCAAAAATCTGGCAAAAAGCTCGAAATAAAATTTTAAAATCTTTGAATTTTTCTAGATTTAAAAGTCATTTAATAAATTGTTTTCTTTGATTCATAATTTTTTTAAATATTTAGATGAAGTAACGATGAGTGGCAATTTTTAAATCACATTCCTGAACCAATTCTTTTTTAAATTTTGAAATCCTAGTTTTCGTCCTTGATTACCGTATGAAATTCTGGATTTCAAAACAAGCATTTGAATAATATACCACTTTTTGTTTGAAAATATCTTGGCTATCTCTACTTATAGAGGTAAAATTACGACTCAATAATCCCTGTATCTTTTAAACACTTAAAAAGTTTCAAAATTATCTGTTTATTTCAAATCGGCATATTAAACTGCTCCAATTTAATCTAATCTCGATTTTGGTCAAATTTGTCCATATTTTTTTGATCTAACTTGACCCCAGCATGAAATTAACCCAAAATTTTCTAAAATCTAACCTAAACTAAACTGAAAAAATTTGGTTAATTTCATAAAGCTAGACTAAAATTTACAGATAGGAGCAAATTCAATCAAAATTGAAATGAAACACAAGTTATTAGTACCAACTTGAGACTAAAATTTCTATAATTTTTTGCCAAGTTTTCTTCGATCTTTGCTGTAAATTTTGCCAAAATTTTGAAATTTCAAAAGTAATGTAAGGTTCAAAAAGCGAGCTAAAAAGCCACAAAATTTGTTCAAAATTCTCTGGTCTTATTCAGTGGGATAATAGTGTCTATTTGGCATTGATATGGAGATTTCTCCGGGTCGGTCTTTTTAATTCATTTTACCATCCGAATCCAAAGGGTATACTACTATACTATAATAGCAGCATATAGTATATTTACAATTTACAATTTAATGGTCTTAATGGGCCATCGTTCGTGTGCTAGACCTTATGGATGCCCTGAGCATTTTGACTCTCAAAAACCGAAGATTTTTTTTCCACGATTATCATCCAGATCCGAACCAAATTATCTTTTCCAATGTATTCGTATAACCCCATTTACTTACCCCTTATGGCCTTTTTCGCATTACAAACAGTACAGGGTGGTCCAGAAATATCAATTTTATCAAATTATCTAAAGATAGGATACTCATAAATAAAATTTATCTATTTTATCTTCTATTTTAAGTTAAGGCTCTAATTCATGTCTACAAGTCAATTTCTATAAAATTTTCAATTTATTTTTGCATAATCCCAGCTTTTTGTCACATTTAACCCAATTTTGATCTCAAAATCTGAATTTTTAACTTAATTTTTGAATTTAAAAACTGCATTTTTAGCCCATTTTTGACTTGAAATTAGCCTTTACTTTTTGAAAATACAGAGTGTCTCAGATATTTCAATTTAATCGATTATTTAAAGATAGGATTTACTCTTAAATTCAATTTAATCTAGATTTTAAGGCTCTTATTCATGTCTAAAATGTATTTTATATCAAAAGATTTCTTCGGTTTTCAGGCCTTTTTATGGTAAACTTCATAGAAAGGCCAAAAAGTCCATTATAAACCAAAGATATCCATAAAAATTTCTAAATTCTAGCTTTTTGTCACTTTTTAGCTCGTTTTTACCAAATTTTGGCCTTAAAATCCCCATTTTTTAACTTATTTTTAGCTTAAATTTACTGGCTTTTCGAAAATATAAACAGACTTTATGGTTTTATATGGGATATGATTTTTGAAAGACTTTGTATAGGATTTCATGGGTCTATTTTTGCTTTTAGTTCCGCCTCGTAATCCACTCGGTTTCGCTACTTCAGCAAAAATTCTCAAACTTGAACCCTTCAAAATACTCGTACGAGTATAACTTTTCAGTCATTTTCAGGACAGACCTCAAATATTTGTACAAAATTATTGTGACAAATTTTAAACCATAGGATTCTAAAATAGGAATAAAATATGTCAGATTAATGACCTTTTCAGGTCTATATATGAATTATATAATTTTGAATTCTTAAGTACCCTATCTAATACATACTACCTACATATATAGGACTCTAATTCCTAAAATATCAATTTCAGACTTTGTAATCTAGTCTTGAATCCGATTGAAAAAAAATTAGTCAAAATTTCTGAAATTTTGAAGATTTAAGATTCTGTATGCACCACTAACTACACATACGATATTTGACCAAAGAAGCTAAAAAGTGTCATAAAAATCGAAATACTGATACAAAGTATCTTATTTTTAAGCATGATATAAAGGGTTTTTGGGCCTTTTTATGACATGTTAAATACCCAAAAGGCTTGAAATTTTGAATAATTCTCAAATATTTAAGTCAAAGGAAAAATTGCAAGATCAATTTTGGATTTTTAAAAATATAGATATAAGTCGTATAGTTTTGCCTAATACTAGAGATTGGAAATTGGAGTTTTACAAAAATTTTGCCAAATTCTGTAAAAATTTGTACTTTGATGATTTAAGCTCATATAGGTGTATAATGTCGGCTTAGTGAGCTCGTGTTTACTTGACCCCCCTTGAAGCCTTAAAAGCCCTTTTAACACAGTCCTTTATGAACATGTATAATCATAATCCCTTAAAATCCTCTAAAGACCCTTGGTAATCCCTTGTAAGTGTAAGTAAAAATTGAATCAAGTGATCTGTCGACATAAAATTTGGAGATTTTTTTTTCATCTGATCTGAATGAATTTCCCCACGTGTTCCATTAAAAGTAAGGTAAATAAAAAGCCTTTGATTTCGATATGAATTCGAAGGAAATCATGCCCTATTTAGAACCCTTTAACCCCCCTTAAATACTGATAATAAGGGTTAAGATACTACATATAGGTATAGTGAGGTATTTTACTTTTAGAATTTATATTTGAATTTTGAATCAAAAGGGTTTTCAAACGGATAGATTTTTTTTTATATTTTTGAAATTTGAAAAAATTGGCTTTGTACAGCGTGTGCTTTAAAGTAAATATAAATACAGGGTAGGACATTAGCACCGAATTTGAGCTCGGCTCGAATTCATTTTAATTTTGAAATCCTAGTTTTCACACGTTTGACTATATTATGAAATCTAAGATTTCAGAATCAAGTTTAAGATACTTAAGTTTACCATGATTTGTAATATAAAAATGATTGAAATTTTCCTTGTTTTTGCTTAATTTTGAATTGAAAAAGAGCTCGATTTTTCGATATGATAAAATTTTGGCAATTTTGAACCGGTTTTTTTCAAAAAGTCTACAAAAAGTAGCAAAAATTAGGGATTTTAATGGCCTAAAATCCTCTTTTGACAAAATTTAGTCGAAATTCTCAACTTTGGTATTTGAAATGCAAATAGAATTTGATGTATCACACTTGTCATTTTAAAATTGAATTTTTGCAAATAATTTGGGTAATTTTAAAGGTCAGATTTGACCTTTTTGAGTGAGCTTTTTAGAGAGTTTTAAGCAAATTTTTTAGTTTTAAAAAAATGTCTGTGAAAGTGATTTCTGGGCGGATCATTTCATAAATAAATAGTCGGGTTTGACACAACAACACAGCCAGACTTACATTGAAACCAAAGGCAAAAATAGAATGCTTAAAATAAATATTATAAAATGAAATGAAATGAAATAAAATAAAATAAAAATGATTTTGTGATTTAGAAGGATAATTACAGATCTGCTGTCTACTATCTGTATAATACTATATACTGGGAGATTTGAATGAAAGGACTCTTTTGATTAAAAAAAATTGAAAAGTTTGTGCCCTTAAGAACCCTGATAAATACGAGAATTAGACGAGAACCCAGAGACCCTTTCATTACACCAGTCCTTAGCCTTATTCACAAGTAAAGGAACTTTTTTTCAAAATTCAAAAATTTACACAAAAACAAATTCTCAATATTGAAGCCGAATTTGAAAATTTTGAACAAAATTTTGATATTTTTACAAATTAGATTTATGAACTCCACAAGATATAGAAAATTGCAAAAATTTTGAGCATTTACCAGTCAAAAAAAGTCAAAAACATTCAAAAAAATTCTGAAATCAAACTGTTTTTAGGGTTGTTTTTGAAAATTTTGTCAATTTTTTAATAAGAAATTTCGTAAATTGTAGAATTTTTTGCATTATTTAACTTATCACTAGTAGATGACTTTATATGGATACCAAGAAATTTTAAAACTGCAATCCAAAATTTGATAAATTCTCAAATTTTAAACTCAAAATTTGACACTTTTCAAAATTAGATACGCTTCTTATCATTATTATGTTTGCATAATCATTTGAAAGGATTTCAGGCTTTTGTATGTTAAACCTCATATAGAGGTTTAACCTAACCCCAAGATAACATAACCCTTAGATATCCTTTGAAACATTTGATTTAAAATCTTGAAAAAATTTGCAAAAATTTTCAGAAAATTTTGATTCTATTCAATACAAAATGTCAAAATATGCAAAAAAAAAAGTCCTGAAATACTGATTTCTCGTTGTTTCTGCAAATTCTGCCAAATTTTAGTCAGAGAAATTGTGCATATTTTGCTATTAACTACATATATAGTAGTTAATATCCGGTTCATTCGAAATTTCATTCACTAATTTCATTTGAAAATGAAAATTTTGAACATTTTCAACTTGAAAATCAAAAGTCAAAAGTCTCTAAAAATCTCAGTTGTTTGGCCTAATCCTGCCAATTTTTCCCTTAAAAAATGCGCAAAATGTGTATTTTTTTTGCCATTTTCGAACCTTTACTTGTACCAATTTGTATGACATTGGATTTGGATTGAATTGAAATGGGGGATATGAAGTTTGTGAGCTAATTTTTATTTTATTCGAGTAAATTTCGGTTGACTTCCGGTCTCACTATAGGGTATTTTCTGGGTATCTAAAAAGGCTGGTAATTGTTGGTTGGGTGCTCTCAACCCTTTGAATTTCAATACCCTGGAATTACTACAAAGAAATCTGTAATTCGAAATTTCAGCAGTTCTTTCATGATTCAAATCCTCATTTCAAAACCCTTTCTTTACCCGGTAAAATACCTATTGTAAATACAAATATCTTTATACTACATACTACTATAGTACTAGTATAATGTATAGATAAATAAATTTTAGAGATTTTGTCGTTAAATTACCCGAAAGGAAATTTCGCCTTAGTATCTACGAGTACATTTACAAACGAGTTCAAACTGAGACTTCTTTGAATTTGCCAATTTCACAATTTCTAATTCTCAAAGTAAATTACTTGAGAGTAGCTCGAATTTTCGAGTTTTATCGACCCTTCTGACCCTTCTGACCCTTAAAATCTCTTAATTTTGATTAAATTTTGCAAAATTTGACTAACCTACCCTTTTAGTGTTTGGGTGGTCTGAAATTTAAAAGTTAGATAGACCACTTGAAAATTTTGAGCAATTCTTGCATTTTTTGATAATTTTTCAAATTTGACAATGGAATTTTTTTGTTTACCTAAACTGAAAAAATTTGAGTAAATTTCATAAAATGGGTAAATTTAGACCACAAATTAAAGGGTAAATTCAACCAAAATAGGTATGAAATTAAATTTTAGTCTTTTAAAAATTAAGAATTTTCAAAAATTTCCTCACATTTCCTCAAATTTTCGAGATTTTGAGCTACCTGACATGGTTTCAAGAGAGTTTTGAATTTAAATCCAGTTGTCAAATGTCAACTGGTTAAACCTATACTTATCAGTCCAATCAAATTTATTTGAATTGTAAAATTTAGGGTTGTTTTACAAGAACCCTAAAAAACCTCAAATTAATATACATATTCAATATAGTGGTATTCTTATCTTAAATTTCAGTTTTGAAAACCTAGATTTTGCAGCGTAAAGAAATGAACGAAATCTAGGATTTCAAATTGAGAAAATTGAGTCTAGAATACTTCTAGTAGAGTTGAAATTTCTTAATTTCCTCAAAAAATATCTCCGATTCATTCGAGCATAAAATTCCTCATAATCAGATGAGACTTTTTTAAAAACATTTTTAGGTTCAAAATCAAGTTGTAAAAAAGTTTTTTGAGAGAGAAAAATGTTCAAATGATAATATATGTGACTTCAACATGTGCTACTCACATTTCGGCAATTCATTAGGATAAAAAACAGACTTTTTGACTTTTTTTTTACTATTTGTCAAATACATATATACACGAAATTTGGCTATAATACACTTGGTCAAAATTGTCAAATCGTCAAAAAATATTTGACCAAAAGTCTAAAAATGCTATTATTTATCCCAAGATATGTCAAAAATTCCAAAAATATTGAAATATGAGTAAAAATTACTCAAAATTTCTTATAAAACTTGAAAAAATCATAAATAGAATATTTAGAAACTTAATTAACGTAATTTGGTTATAAAACACAGGGAAAAATTGTCAAATCGTCAAAAAACTCAAAAAATTTCGACCTAAAGCCTAAAAGTCACTCAAATATTTCCATTTTTAAGTCAAAAAATCCAAAAATATTGAAATATGAGTATAAATTAGTGGAAATTTCTTATAAATATGAGACAAAATCGGTCAAAAATTGAATATTTAGAAGCCTAAACTAGGTGACCTAGTCTAGGTCAATATCTTAAGGACCGTATAGATTGATTTTTAAATAAGTACCCTGCCAGTTTAATAAGCTAATTTCGCTCCTTTTGTGATGTTAAAAGCCGATTTTCAATAAAAATATATAAATTTTGCCAAATTTCTCAAAAGTTCATTTATATTTATTCTATTTCGAAATCCTAGATTTCATTCAGTAATCAATAATCAAATGAACGAAAACTAGGATTTCTATTTGAAAAATGAGATAAGAATACAACTATCCGAGTTACTTAATTTGAAAATGAGTTTTTTTTTGACTTTCTCTAAATTTTTCATGAATTATTTTGAGAAAATGTCATTTGACAATTTGGATTTTTGATCAAAAGTCCAAGTATCCTTATTGTATATAGGTAATGCTGAGTTTGAGAAATGTGCCCTTGTGTATTATCGTCCCTTTCCGATGATTTTTCTCCTAATTATTTCTGAACTTTTGGGTTCTCGAGTGACAAATCACCCTCTAATTAACCAGAAAATTCATAATAATATGATCCTCTGCACAAGAGCTCCAAAAAATAAAAATTTTATTCAGATTTCACAAATCTCGTGAAAATCCCTAAGTAAAATGCAAATTGTATCTAAAATATTAGAAAAATTCTGACACTTTTTTATCTGGTTTAAAATTCATTTGGGTTTTTATAGCTATAAATTTTGTCCTAAATTTTTATAGATATAAAATGCATACTCTATCCTACTAATTCCTAGACTATAAAAATTAATAGTAAAAGGTATCGATCAAATTAATTCAGTCCTGAAAAACTAACTTTTTACTCAATTATCTCAAAAAATTGAGCTTCACATCGGGTTTTTCTAAGGTGAAATAAATGAATAGAATATAAAACCTTATTTTTCATGATTTAATAAAACTTAAGCTAATCTCATCCATATTTTGGTTGAATTTCTCCCTATAATTTAGGTCTATCTTTACCACTATATCAAAGACAAAAAATTTTTAGGTTAGAGTTAGATTAGGTTAGGATTTTAAAAACCTTCATAATTAGATACATGTGTTTTTTTTCATGTAATTCAGTAATAATGAATGATCGTAATTTTGTATGTTTTAGCCTATTTATAAAAATTTGGCCAAATTTTGGTTTTTCAGAGCTAAAATAACTCTCTAATCATATTTGATATGATGCAAAAGGATTTATCGATCTGCGAAGCTAAAATTACCAAAATTTTACATTTTTAAAACTTGTTTGGAATTTTATCTCAAAAAATTATCAAAAACTGATCAAAAATCAATAAAAATTTGACAATTTTGATCATCAATCTAGACTTATTACCTTCAATTTTTTTTTTTAATTTTTTCAAGACCAAAGTTTAATCTCATCCCTATTTTGGTTGAATTTACCCATATGTGTATTTTTGGTCAAAATTTACCTCTGAATGAAATTAAGCCAAATTAAAAAAAAATCCTAACCTAACATATCTAAACAAAAATTTTGTAGTTTAGTTTAGATTAGTTTAGGTAAGTCTAGGTTAGGATTTACAAAAATTTTGTGCTAATTTCATACAGCAGGGATAAGGTTAGGCCAGAAATATAAGGGTAATTTCAACCAAAATAGGGATAAGAATAAACCAGAGACTTAAAAAATGATCATTTTTTTGAAATTATTTGAGTAAAAGTCATAAATTCTAGGATTCTGAAATCCGAGTTTCGAGTCAATGTCAGGCTTTCAGGCCTAGGCTTATATTTCACCCTACTTGTAAAATGATCCAAATTATCACAAAATCATCAAAGAATATATTCAGATTTTTTGACCTTTATCATATTAAACTTCATATAAAGGCCAGAAAGCCCATTAGAACCCAAAGATATCCTTTAAATATAAATTTTACAATATGTAAAGTCAATTTCTAGTAAAAATGGCAAATTTTTGCCAAACACTTTAAAAGATAATATTTATCGGTTCGTTTGGTTTGTTTGAAAAACTCAAATTTGAAAATTTGAAAACCTAGTTTTCGTTCAATTTCCCACATTATGAAATCTAGAATTTCGAGATTAAAATATGAGATAAGGATACCATGCATTACACAGCTCAGTTGCTACAAAACTCAAAAAATCTGTCATTTTTACAGTCAAAATTTCAATTTTTCAACCAAATTTTTTTCCAATCCATATTGTTAGTTATAGCGGCACTACTGGTTTAGTGTCATTATTTAGATATCTTTTCTTGTAAAGAACCTTTCTAAAATACAGTCTCACTCGTTATAACATCATTGTCAAAGTTGTATGGTTATTGTTATAAAAAGTTTTATGTTTTAAAAATTAAGAGCCAATTTGCAATAAAAGTGGGCAAATTTCGCAAATTTTTTTTACAAAAGTTGTGGTAAAATTTGTAATAAATTTGTAATAAAATTTGTAATAAAAATGCCAAATTTTTGGCAAAATTTTCAAAAAGGTAATCCATCTGGCTTTAATCAATTTACATTTCATTTGAATTTCAAATTTTGAAATTATCAATTCTTATGCTTTTTAACCATGATTCTTGACCTGAAATCTCAATAATTTTCTGGTATTTTGTACAAAATATAAAGAATTTCGAAAAAAACTCATATTGAGAGTGATCTAGAGGTCTGAAACTTGCACAAAAGACATCAGATCCTCGATGTTTACACTTTTAAAATTGGATACAAAGGTCTTTAGTATTTGTCAATTTTACAATCTTATGATTATCGTTGGATGGAATACAGATAGATTTATATGAAAATATCTCCTTGAATGACCAAAATCTTGTGATCAAAACTCATTCAAAATGCTGTAAAAATGGCTCATTTTTGATCAAAATTTCAAAGAATTATAGGAGTATCAAAATAAGAATGAAAATAAATCAAAACCTTATTGAATAAGTATCATGCCTATAATCTTCCTAATAGTTTCAAAGGAATTATTTTGCAGCTTTTGTAATACAGTAGTTGCAGTTATAAAAATTAACATTTTAAAAATAAAAGCCGATTTTCAACAAAAGTATGAAAATTTTGCCAAATTTCTCAAAAGTTGTCCATTCTTTATCAGCATCATATATGTATAACATATTTATCTCAATATCAATTTTGAAATCCTAGATTTCATTCAGCAATCAATAATCAAGTTAACGGAAACTATCTCAATTTCTATTTAAAAATTGAGATAAGAATATAACTGTTCGAGTTACTAAATTTTAAAATGAAATTTTTTCGACTTTCTCTCTAAATTCATGGATTTTTTTTGAGAAAATGTCATTTGTCGATTTGGTTTTTTGACCAAAAGTCCAAGCATCCTTATTGTAAATTGACAATGTTAAGTTTTTTATAAGTTGTTTCTATAATCAGTAGTCTTATATACCAATATCAATTTTGAAATTGTAGATTTAAATGGACTAATCCAAAAAAAATTCAAAATACAAGAATTCGAGTCCTAATTTTTCTAAATTTTTCTAAACTTTTGGGTTCTCGAGTGACAAATCACCCTCTAATTAACCAGAAAATTCATAATAATATGATCCTCTGCACAAGAGTTCCAAAAAATAAAAATTTTTTTCAGATTTCACAAATCTCGTGAAAAACCACTCAAAGCAAAATGTATCTAAAAAATATAGAAAAATTCTAACATTTTTTATCTGGTTTAAAATTCATTTGGGTTTTTCTAGTTCTAAATTTTTTAAAGATACTCCGATTAATTTAG
The DNA here is from genome assembly GCA_034699045.1 of Nanhermannia cf. coronata Gr-Ori-00579. Lineage (NCBI taxonomy): Eukaryota > Metazoa > Arthropoda > Arachnida > Sarcoptiformes > Nanhermanniidae > Nanhermannia > Nanhermannia cf. coronata Gr-Ori-00579. The sequence continues at coordinate 3,680 of JAQIXA010002357.1, read as the reverse complement.
TCCTAAAAAGCTAACTTTTGCCTCAATTATCTCAAAAAATTGAGCTTCAAACCGGGTTTTTAAAAGCTGAAATAAATGAATAGAATATACATATATGGTAGAACCTTATTTTTTATGATTTTATAAAACTTAAGCTTAATCTCATCCTTATTTTGGTTGAATTTACCCCTATATTTTTGATCTATCTTTACCACTGTATCAAAAACAACTAATTTTTAGGCTTGATTAGGTTAGGATTTTTAAAAACTTTGAGTTAAATTCCTAAAGGGATAAAGTTAGGCTTTAAGGCTTAAGCTTATATTTCACCCTTCTTGTAAAATGATCCAAAGTATCGCAAAATTATCAAAGTATATATTCGGATTTTAGACCATTATCATGTTAAACTTACTATATAGGCCAAAAAGGCTCATTATAATTATAATCCAAAGATATCCTTTAAATATAAATTTACAACTACCTACTAGCTAAACCTTTTTTTTTTACAAAAAATCGATCAATTTTACAGTCAAAATTTCAATTTTTCGAGCAAAATCGTAATTTTTTGGAAATATTTTTTGGGAATAAAAGCCAATTTGCAATAAATGAAGTCAAATTTTGGCATTTATTTTCAAAAGTTATGGAATTTCAGGCGCATATTATTTACCTGTGATCTATAAGATTTCAAATTTTTGTTCTACAGACATCTCACAAAATAAAATAAAAATAAAACACAAAAATACAAGAATTTTACAAATTTTGAGAAAAAAGTGTCTCGAAATTTCAGCTTTTCAACCGAAATTTGTAAATTATGTCAATAAACAATACAATAAGGCATTATATTAAAGCTCATGTAACCCTTATATAACAATAAACTCGTTATAACGTCCTAATTTTATACTCCTTCCATTCATTAGGTATATGAAAAGTTTAATAATTTTTTATTAAATATTATAACTAGGTAAAAGCCAATTTGTAGTAAAAATGCCAAATTTTTGGCAAAATTTTCAAAAAGATCATCTGAGATTTTCAAAAGTTTTACATTTTATATGAATTAAAAATTTAGAAATTATCGACTTCTATGCTTTTTAACTTTGATTCTTGACTTAAAATCTCAAAATTTCAAAAATTTCTTGTTTTTTTATACAAAATTTGAAGAATTTGAAAAAAATCTCTTATTCAGAGTGACCTAGAGGTCAGAAACTTGTACAAAAGATATCAAATCCGATGTTTACACTCGTAAAATTGGATACAAAGGTCTTTAGTATATGTCAATTTTACAATCTTATGATTTACCTTTGAAATACACATAGATTTATATGAAATTATCTCCTTGAATGATCAAAATCTTGTGGTCAAAATCCCTATTCAAAATGCAATAAAAATGTCTCATTTTTCATCAAAAATTTCAAAGAATTTGTATAGCTTTTGTATAAAAAAAGAAAAATATTAAGAATTTATGATATTTACACTACAAAGTACAGTTCATTTGACTCGAATAAATAAAACATGGGTTAATAGAAAGATACATTTTTATGACAAAAAAAGGCATAAACTATTAAATAAGTAATAGATAGTAGTAAATACAAAGTGTCGATAAATCTGAGAATCCTTATGGGAATTGTACACTACTAGATTATTACAAAATGTATTTGTATAAGGTTACTTGAGGATCGTGTACAAATTCCCATAAGGGTCATAAAAATACTTTTGTACTTTTGTATAGGACTAAGGATTGTCATATTTTATCTACTTTTATAGACCTAACATGACCATTAAGCTCAAGTATCTCAAGATACAAGTAAACTTACATTAAGGTACCTAAAATTTTAGAAATTTTTTAAAAATTTTGGAAAATTTTGGAATGTTTCGGATTGAAATAGCTCTCAGGGTTCTCAGATCTCTTGTAATATTGACTAATTTCAGTTTAAGAGGGCTTGTGTTTAATATCATCCCTATCTTGGTTGAATTTACCCCTATATTTTTGGTACATTTCATACATTGCAGGGGTAAAGTTAGACCAAAAATATAGGGATAAATTCAACCAAAATTATTAGATAGATTAGAGCTGTTTAAAATGCCGATTTGAAATAAAAATATCATAATTTTGAAACTTTTTGAATGAGAAAGATACATTAGAATCTCCAGCTACTTTCATATACGTATTCAACTTTTAGTTTTTGAAATCCTAAATTTCGTAAATCGAGTACGAAAACTAGGATTTCAAAATTGATCACATAATATATCAAACTTACCACCTGTATCTAAATATTTGAAAAAATCTCGAATTGAAGTAAACAATAATTGTTTTTAAACTTTGAGTACCCTATATTTATAGATTCTAAAGTCTTTTAATAATTATTATTAAAAGACTTTAGAATCTATAAATATAGGGTACTCAAAGTTTAAAAATTTTGAGATTTCTGCCTGAATTTTTACTTTTTCTATCCATTCTTTAATATACTTTTGGCTGTCATTTGCTCATAAAACTAAAATTATTTCAAAACTACAGCTTACGAAGAGTATATAGGGGTAGATTAGGAATAGTTCGGACATTTTGCGAATTTTGGACACCACTTTATCTGAATTAGTTGTCTTTTTGATTTGAAATTTGAGTATCTTGGCTATCTTTAAATATAAAACTACAAATTTCAGGTCAACTTGGGAGAAAACAGACTTTCGAAATTTAGAAAATGTTTTCAAACTATCCCTAATATACCTCTATAGTCTATAATGAATTGGATAAGTTATTTTTAATGGTTTTTTTTCAAGTTTTTTGAGATATGTGAGTGTTTACTTGTCACATTTTATTTGATGAAATATTATGTTTGAAAAGTATCTAAATAGTTATAGTAAGTATAAGTAGAAGATGTAGAATTTGAAATATTGTGCAATTCAAGTGTATAGTAGTTCGTATGTGTTGCTTTGATCGATATTTTATTTTTATTTCATTTTGACTCGAAACTTTTTTTTCTTTCTGGTGGGTAACAAAAGTTTCGAAGTTAATGTACCGAAAATACCCTGACTTATTACTTATTGTACAAGACCAGCCTACTCAGATAAAAATGGAACCTCTTTATAACGCTCTTTCCTCTATAACGACTCCCAGCTCCGTCAGATACTAACTCAGGATCAGATACTTGAGTATCTGAGTATCTGATTTTTTGAAAAAGTTACAATTTATAATTCAAATAGTCGATTCGACAATGGCTACAAATTTTTTAAGAATATTTTTATGATTTTCCTGGCTACAGAACCTGGATCGTGAACCTGGATTTCAAAATGAGGAAATTTGCTTCAAAAAACAAATTTTTTACTTTTAAAATGATACAAAAATCTAGTTATTGTAAAATCATTTTTTGAGAAAATTTAATGGAATTTCTCTACTCAGGTAAATTGATATCGCGGACCATGTTAAATGGACATAATAAAAATTGCAATGGATTTTTCAATCATTTTTAAGCCAAAGTTTTGTTTTTTGTAATAAATTTTGTCTTTTACTTATTAAAATTAGTTACGTAGTTAGCCATTCTCTAAAAGAATTAATTCCTCTATTATTGTGCGAGCGAAGCGAGCACTTACTATTCAACTTTGCTTGCACTTTGTCCGTCTGTCTGTATGTCTGTATGTCTGTCTGTATGTCTGTATGTTTGTCCAGAGGATAACTCGAGAACTACTGGACCGATCTTAACCAAACTTGGCAT
>JAQIXA010002356.1:0-18323 GCA_034699045.1 Nanhermannia cf. coronata Gr-Ori-00579 | reverse complement strand
TATAGGTTATAGCTATAACCTATAACCTATAAACCATAACCCATAACCTATAAATTTACCTCTGTTCTAAGTGTCTAATATACCATAATAAAACAAGTAGTTTAAGTGAATTTTTTGAAAATTTCAAATTTCCTCTATACCTATCTATGTACCCTATATATATTATATACGAGATGCTAGCAAACCCCAGTTGGCTAATTTTCTGTAGATGGGTCACAAACAAAATTAGGACTACCTTGTTGCTGGGTAAAAACTAGTTTTTGCATAGCCATGTAAGAGCCGGCAAACACTGACTCGAACTCAAAACTCAAAAGTTAATTTTACCCCTAATAAATGTTACCAAAATCTTTAAAGTTAAATATCCTACTATTATGGTTCCAAAATATATGACCTGGGGTGATGACCATGATCCATATGTCAAATTATTTGAACCGTAATTACAAGCCATTTTAAATGGTATATTGCATAATTCGTGTAATAAAAACCCAAAGATGAGAAAAAATTGATGAAAGTCATTGTTTTAAAAAAAATGTTTGTAACTTTTCGTTTTAACTAGTTTTGGCAGCCATTTTTTTGCCAGTTTTGCCAGTCAGGATTTTATCCTGGTCGGGTATCCCTAAAACAAATTATATTTAATCTAATTCTAATTAATTTAATTTCAAAAAATCCTTCAAATTGAAGGTTCAGACCTATATACAGATGTGTCTCAAAAACTGACATTGACTGGAAAAATGTAAATGATTTAAATTTAAAAGCATCTCGTAACTTGTACTTCTATGTAAGGAACTACACAACAAAGCAAGCCTAAAATAAATACTTGAATATCTAAAAAAAAAATGATTCATGGAAGAAATTTTAATTTTATTATAGTAGGGGGTAATTATATCAGTTTATTTTACCCCTGTTTTTGGAGTTTTAAAGATGGGAAAATGGGTCTGGATAAATCGATGTTTCAATACCGAGGATGGTTATTGTTATTAATTGAATCGATTGTAACATTTTTCTTTGGATTATTTACTTGGATTGATTATTCATATTTTAAATATATTCCACAAAATATACTCTCATATTATTTAATTCTTAATTTGGGCATGTGTATTTCATGTATATTTGGATTCTATATTAATTTTATGAGGGTTGAGATATTTGGAGGTTGCAATCATATCATTGTATATGATCTCAAATTTTCAAGTAATAAAAATAAAATGTAATAAAAAGTCTAATAAAACTTGTATCGTTAATTGTTAGTAAACTATATAATAATGATTAATAAAGCTTCAAAAAATGTGCTTTTTAAATTATGAAATTGATACCTTTTCACTTTTTGTGCCTTTTTGTCCTTTTTTATTTTCAAAATGTCTTTTGGGCTCAATTTTATACTGAAATTACCTGATTTTTAAGCATTTTTTGACAAATAATCAATTTTTTGACATTATATTTTGCTTATTATAAAAAAATTGTTTTTTCAAGAAAGTTTCATGAAATAAAATTAGCAAAAACTGCGATATTTGCTCTTAAACTAAGTAGCTTCCAAAATCTTAAAATTCTAGTAAATTTTTCAAAAATTCAAAAAATATATAAATACACTACGTATTTATGCAGGTACATATAATGACTTTTACGAAAAGGTCGAAAAAGTGAAGAAATTATGCTTTTTATCCTCTTGAACCTTGCATTTATGGCATTCTTTGACCATGAATCGTAAAGATCCGAAATGTCATTCCAAAATGTGTCCTTTACCAGACAAGGGGTTTAGAAAAGTGCTCTTTAGTGCGTTTCTGTGCTTTTGGAAGCCTTAATAATGATACAGATTCTAATACAGATCCTAAAATATTCTAAACTTTTTATTCTAGGCAATTTTATGAGTCGTGCTCGGAAACGAGAAACAGATCAAAATCAAGATCTTGAAATTTTACGATTAATGTGTACATTTTTGTCATTAACAATTTTTTTGGTAATTATAATTATGGATAATTATTTCTTCAACTGTAACAAGAATCATCCCATGTATAGATATTTTTATCAATTTTTCGAATTCATTTTTGATTTTGAGTTCAAAACGAAGCTAATATTTTCCATATTCTATTCAATATTTGCTGCGTATATTTGGACAAATATCGGTTTTGTGGCGGGTATTGCTTATGTATTATTTAAAATGGAAATATTTTGGTTGGATGAATTATGTAAATATCCAAAATCCTATATGTCAATCTTAAATATCATCAAATTTCTTCGATTTATGCAAACAACTCACCAAATTTATGTTTCAATCATTAAACTACCGGCTACAATTATTGTCCCTTTATTATTTTTATTTGCAATTTGTCTATCTGTCTCAACTATAGTGTATTTTGGTATTTTACCCTGGCAGGAATATTTAGTTTTTCCCATTTTGATAGTTATAACCTTTTATGCTTTATACATTGTCATCAAAATTATATTTTCATTAATATATGTCTCATCGAAAGTCAAAAATAATCCCTTTTTAAACGATATTTTGATTACAAAAAAAGTGTTAAGGTCAATGCCCATTTTGAAATTTGATATTGGGCCATTTGGGAAGTTTGAAAAATTTATTGTTCCAGAATTAATATCAGCTTTTATCTCAAATACTGTCTCAGTTTTAATCGCACTTAATAGTGGAATAAATCCCAATGATGTAAATACTTAAAGATAATCAGAGGTCTAAAAAAGCTAGTTATAAACTCTCATTCTACTTAAGAAAGCATACTTAAAAATATACCTACAAGATTATGATGTAATAAAAAATCTATAAAAATAATAAAATATGATTATAAATAATATATGTTTAAAGCCAAAATTTTTAGATTTAGTTACCTATATAGTCACTAGCTAGTTTTTATAACCTTTTAAGGAACCTAAACTGAATTTTTAACAATTGCCTAAAATCCCTTTTGCCCAGTTTATGCCCCAAAATCGGCACATTTAATCTATAATTTAAAAGATAGATACCTAATTATATACCTACGAGTAATATTGTTAGATATGTACAAAATAGAAAATCTTAAGAAATCAATATCTAAAATAAAAAAAATTTAGAATGTTTTAGAAATTTCTAATATAATGTAGTATACTATCCTAAATTTTTATAAGAAATTACCAATGTAGATCACCCGTTAAATGATCTTTTACATTTAACATAATTATTGGTAATAAAAATTAATCATATTGCTATATAATTGACATAATTGAGGTAGTTAGTTAGAAACTTGAAATTTTGTCAATGTCTTTTTTGACTGAACCAGTTGTTATTTTGAGCTCAAATTTTTATTTTTATCTAAATTATGTAAAGATGACAAAGATTTATTTCAAGGCATTTTGGCTTATAAAAAAGGTTCAATCGGCTAATCTAAATAAATATTATGTACCTTGAATCTATTTTTAACAAAAATTGTGCATTAATGTTCAATAGTTTAATGATACAAAGGTTAAATATTTTAAAAATAAATTGCTTTCTAGAACTTAATTAACTACAATTATTAATTGAGCTAGCAAAGCTTTGAAGCTTTGATTTTAAGTTAACACATTTTTTGGGGTTAAAAGTCAACTTTGGGGTCAAATAAATGTCATAATTCGAATTTATTTTCGATTGACATCGATCCACATTTTTGATTTTTTTATCCATTTGATTAACATGGAACCCCCCCAAGATGTAGAGCATTATGAAATTTTTGTCGAAATGGCACAACTAGACTCATTCCAAGTTTGGTTAAAATCGGTAGAGTATTTTTCGAGTAATATTCTATAATATTGATGACAGGCGAAGTGAAAGTAGAGTTGAATAGTAAGGGCTCGCTTCGCTCGTTTAAAAATTGAAATTAATATGTATTTTACCTTGTATACTGATCTAAATTTACTATTTATACTTGTATGACATTGTATGACATTTTATTTAATTAAAATTAATTAAATCCTTGATTCTAAATTCTAAAGGTCTCAGACTGACCTTAGAGAAGGATATTTTCCAATTTTATTCAATTTAATTTACTTTAGGTAGGGTACTTTATTTAAGTATTAAACTTGGTTAAACTTGTTACCTGCTCTTAAAAAAATTCTTTTATACAAAAATTTTGAAATTTTTGTTTTCTCTGGAGCAAATTTTGATTTAAAAACCAATCAAAAAATCTTGCTAAACTTAAATAATCTAATAATTGAATTTCTTTTAGAAAATGCTTCATGGTCGAAATTTCATTGTTGTAATATTAGGCGGAATTTATTTAAGTATATTTTACCCTTGTCATTGGAGTTTTAAGAAGAAAAAAATACTAATGGAGAACTCTATAATTGGCTATAGAGCATATATCTTTTTATTTGGTCAATGGATTGCCACTTTTGTTTTTGCAATTTCTATATGGCTTGATTTCTCTCATTTTAAATATTTACCTCAAAATAAACTTGCCATATATCTTGTTCTATTACTCGGATTGTGTATATCTAGTATTTTGGGGTTTTATATAAATTTTGCAAAAATTGAAGTTTTTGGAGTATTTAATCATTTTTTATATTATGATCTCCAATTTTCAAGTATGTAAATATGTATACTATAAACACAGAGTCTTTCCAGCAGAGTTGGTAATAAACCGGCTAAAATAGTTCAGCAAGGTACCTACTTTACGCTATTTCTAAAGATTCAAATTTTCAAATTTTCAAGTTGAAATTTGTATCGATATGGCTCAAAAAATTGAATCAAAATTGAAAGAGAAAAATCTGATTGAAAAATTTGAAATATCAAATTAACATTTTTATTAGATATGTAGCTTTTTAAAGACTCAAAACCCTTGTGTGTTCCCTGGAGATCTGTATGTCACAATATAGGTCTGAAAGAGCGAAATTCATGGACATTCATGGACATGTGTCGAGGTCAAAGGCTATAAAACATTTGAAGTCGCAAAATAAAATTCAGATTTGAAGATAGCGATCGGTTAACTGGAAGCATTTTGGTAATCAGAAATTGAAATGTCGATAACCTTTGACCTTGACACATTGACAGCGGAATTTTAACATTTTTTATGTCCATAAATTTCCCTCTTTCAAACCTATATTGTGACATACAGGTCTCCAGAGAATACCCAAGAAATGTCCAATGCCAGTAATACGAGTATAGAATTTTTTGTTTTATATCTAGACCATTTAATGAGTCGAGATCGAAAAAGAGAAACAGATCGAGATAAAGAAATCCCTCGATTAGCGTTTACATTTACAATGCTAATTTTTTTGGAGATTGTTCTAGACAATATAATTTTCAACTACAATCCCTATCACCCTGTTTACAGATACTTTTATCGCCTATTCGAATACACATTTGACCTTGGTGTCCCAAGTAAACTAATTTTTTCATTCTTTTATACGGCAATATTTAACCTATATCTTTGGGCAAATATTGGATTCGCAGTCTCAACAACTTATGTTTTGTTCAAAATGGAAATCCTTTGGTTATCTGAATTACATAAAAATCCTCAAAATTTTATTTCCATTCAAAATATAACAAAATTTCTTCGAGTTATGCAAATTACTCATAATCTCTTTGTCACAATGGCAAAAAGTCCAGGAGCCATTTTATTTGCTTTTATATTTTTATTAGAAATTTGTCTATCCGTCTCTGCCATACTGTATTTTGGTCTTATATCATGGAGAGAATATTTGATTTTTCCTATTTTGATTATAATGTCTTTTTATGCTATATATATTGCACTCTCAATGACCCTTACTCTAATAAATGTCTCTACAGCTCTCAAAAATAACCATTATTTAAATAATATTAAAATAATGAAGAAATTCCTAAGCTCAGTTCCAATTTCAAAATTTGAAATTGGATCATTTGGAAAACTTGAGAAAATTATAGTCCCAGAATTGATTTCAAATTTTATTTCAAATGCTGTTACAGTATTACTTGCACTTAAAAGTGATATCTTTTAAAATTAAAAAAAGCCATCTAAATATACTTATACTTATCTTATATCTGTATTACTTATATAAAATATTTGAAAAACTAAACCTAAATATTGTAATATGAGTAAAGACTTCGATTTTATCTTATCCCTATTTTGGTTGAATTTACCTCTAGAATTTTGGCCTAACTTTACCCATTTTATGAAATAAACTCTCAATTTTTTTGGGGTTAATTTCAAAGAGGTGTAAAGTTAGACCAAAATTATAGGTGTAAACTAAAACTAAGGATAAAATTAAACATAATGTCTTAAATATGGGTAGGTACATTATACAAATTGATACAAAATGTACAATAGGCTACAAAATTGTCATAAAATAAATTTTGAGAATTTTTGGAGTGTATTATATCTATTGTTTGCTCATTTCGCCTCATTGTCTTTTCCAAATTTTTTGAAATTTTCCAAAATCTTGTCAGAATTCTCCACCAACTAATTTGAAGAAATTATAAATATATTATCTGATAGGTAGGTATAGTCGAGGAATATTGGTATAATACGGTAAATTTTCAACCTTTTGAATTGTATCAGTGATGCCAAAATAATTGAAAATTGGTGCAATGATTAGAATATTGAGATTTCTTTGTCCATTCAATAATTCTGCGACAATTTGAACTTCTTGTGGGTAATAATATTGCATCTAAAATATATTAGTCAAAATTATTCACATTTTTGTTAAATTCGAGATACTTTATACATACTGATACTTTACCAGGTAAATTGATATCTCAGACAAAAACTGCTTGATCTCATTAAATGAAATGTAAAGTTGAGATCAAAGTCAACATTTTTGCTCAAAAATATTTGAACAATGTGGATAGCTATCTAATCTAAAAGGTCAAATGATCCTTGTAATTCATTAGAAATAGGCATGACTAAATCGTTAACTAAAAAGTTAACGATTTTTATAATGTATTATAAGCATAGGGAATATTTCATTGATCTTTTTAGGTCAGTAGCTATCCGCATTGTCCAAAGAAAAATGTTGATCTCAACTTTACATTTCATATAATGAGATCGTAGTTTTGGTCCGAGATATCAATTTACATGGTTAAATATATACATTGTAGTTTGTTAATTTCAATTTTAATTACCTTACGAACTCCGTCCTTAATTACAATGCTCGCATAATTTGAAACAGAGGAATTAAATCTCTTTAAGAATTGGAGATTCTCAACAATTTCTTTCTTGAATTTGGTAAATTCATGTGGGAAATCTACATACTAAAATAATACTTAAAATTTTTACAATTTTCTAAGAACTATCCATATTTTGATTGAATTTGCCCCTATGATTTTGGTCTAACTTTATTCCTGTATGAAATTAACCGAATGTTTAAAAAAAAATTACCTAATCTATACTAAACTAAAATACAGGGGTCAAATTGGATCAAAAATATAGGCTAATTCAACCAAAATAATGATGAAAAACTAAATCTATTCAAAATGACTTTTAAAATATTGTATCTGTATATTACCGAAATCAAATAGATATTTATCAAAGAATTTGAAAGAAATAAAAGTACAATTAAACTCAAATTAATTTTCGAATTCATTTTTTTTAAATTCTGGTAGGTAAATGTTCCTAGCACTAATAGGCTAATACTGAATTATTATGTACCCTACCTATAAAATTATTTAAAAAATTAGGTCAGAGGATATTACTTTATAAATATTTAAAAAGATTTTATTACTAGTTATGTAAGCACATTTTGTATCATGGAATTTGATTAGGCATTCATAATTTGTTTTCATTTAGGTAATTGAAATATACAAGAGTAGATTAGAGATAGTTCGAAAATATTTTTTGAAACTTGGATATGTATGTTTAAAAAAACCTTGTTGGTATTTTGAACTCTTGTCTATCTCTAGAATTATATATAAATTTTTAGGTCAAAGGTTCGGATTTCAGGCAAAAACAGGCTTTCTAAATTTCAAAAATGTTTCCAAACTATCTCTAATTTACCTCTAGAATAAAGAGCATTTAAAAAAAAGTATCAATTATTATCTACAGTGTAAGGTATTTAAATAGCATGTAAAATTTCTATAATCTATTCAAAATACAAAATATAGAAATTTGACAAGGGAATAGACCTTGCTATATCTTTAAGGACCTTAATATATGACCCAAAAAAACCTTTTAACAATTTTTTAGTAAATTTCACAGGTTTTCAAAATTTTTCGATTTATGAATAATAAGGTTTTTAATACACTAGGACTAATGTATATTACCTATATAGATATGACTTGTGTTCATTTTCATCCCATTTTTGGTTGAATTTACCCCTATATGTTTGCTCTATCTTTACATATATGAAATTAATCCAAAATTTTAGTTTAGTTTATGTTTGGTTATGATCTAAAAATATTTTGTGTTAATTTTATACACATACAGGGGCAGGAGTAAAGATAGATCTTTGGTGAAGTATAGGTGTAAATTCAATCAAAATAGGGATGAGATTAAAATAAGAGCCTATACAGATATCTAGATCGAGGTTCAAGTGTGCAACAAGGTCTGTTCCATTGTAAAGTAAATCATTAGAATTTAAGTAAATAGAGCCTACAATATAAGTACCTACTGTATAAATTTTAGTTTTTGTGATTGAGAAACCAATTTTCCATTGGATCACGATGGTCATTCATCCATTTGATATTTGTATCAATATTTCTAGCTGAAGTTGTTAAAGAAGTTATCACAGCTTCTGGAATATTCGGATTTAATCGAAGTTCTTCAATCCAGCCATTAAGCTATAAGTATCGAATACAATTTTTATAAAATTTAAAAAAAAATTAAAATGATTTATAATTTACATCATTTAATTCTGAATCAGTGTTCCAGTAAGTGGATAGTGTTGAAATCGTTCCAGTTACAGGACTATAACTTTCAGCATAATTTTCAATATCTTCAATTCTTTCTCGAAGGAAATTGAATACAATTCTACGACTATTTGAATTTGCGGCTACTCTTTGCATCGCTATTGTTGTATCTGCTTTATGGAATCCATTCAATTCATCTAAGGCGTAGTCCAGCATTCTAGAAAAATTCGAAAAATCAAAATTGCTATTCAAAATACACGACAATTGACAATTTTTGGAAATATTTTCAAATGAATCTTTGGTTTATAATTGGCTTTCTGATCTTTATAAGGTTTAACATGTAAAGGCCTGAAAGCCAAATATATTATGTGCCCTTTTATATTTAAATAAATTACAGCTGAAGTAATGAGCTTTCCTTGGTACAACCCAGAGCACTAAGAAAATGACCTCTTTGAGTCTCATCTTTCGAATTTCGATATTTTTGAAAAATTAGTTCAAATTTTTCAAATCCTCCATTTGAAACTGCTGAACAATACATGACTCTTTGAATATCGATTGGCACTCTAAAAAGTGAGATTAGTTAAAGACCTATAGTTTGAACTTTTTTGAAATATTTTTTTAAAAATTTACGGATTGATTTCAGGTGATGTTTCCCATTCTGTAAAGAGCTTATCGGTATAATTTTTGCATTTCAGACTGCCCATTGGACAGGCCCAGTCGAGGATTTGATTTCGAAGAATCACAACATCACCAGTATCTAAAGGATCTTGAGGATTTTGTTCAAGTCCTATCAAATTCAACGTATTGTCCAAATATGGCAAAAGATAGTTCTAAAAGATTAAATTTTTAGACAAATTTAAATTTATTCCTATTTTGGTTTAATTTAAACCCTATATTTTTAGTCAAATTATTATAAGTTTCTAAAATACCTACTAATAATTTCTATAAGTTTTACCCTAAAAGATTCAAAAGTCGGGTTATTCGAAAACATGTCATAAGATTTCCTCATATTTGTGAAAAAAGTCGTCCAAACGACCCTTTGATCCTCTTGTGCTAGTAAAACTGTCATATCGAGTGCATACTCTATTTGAATATAAGCTAAAAAGAAAATTTTTCAAAAATTTTGTAATCTTAAAATGTATTTATAATAATTATACAATTAAAAGCCAGGTTAAATTGATCATCCAAAAGTTGACTTCTTGAGATGGGGCTAATGGCAGCTGGATCCGTGGTCAGTTTATTTCTAATCATGTCCAAAAGTGCAGGGTCATACATGACTCGATAAAAACCTGGAATATTTTGATTATTTTTAAGAAGCTTTTAAAATTTCTGAAAATTTTTGAATACCAATTGCATCAGGGTTAAGTAGTAGCCAGTCATTTGTATTAATTTCGTGCACTTTTATAGCAACACCGGATTCAATCCAAAGTTCAGGTGTGTAGTCTGCAAAATTTGGATCCCCAGATGTCACAAATGAGACTGGTATGTACCAAAGTTCGTTTTGGGTCAAATCCCGTTTTCTACGACGACCATCCAGGCTGAATCTCTCCTAAATTTTAAAAAATTTCAATTTTCCAAAATTTACAAGTAGAAGTCCGGGATTTTTGAATAGGAAAAACCAATACCTTGCTGACAGCTTTTGTAGTGCTATATAGACGCAAAATTTAGCTTAAAACCCGATTTTGCTAATGAATTTGGCAAATTCAGCTGCAAACAGCTTCAAAACTGAAGCGGAAATATTCAAAAATCGTCAAAAATCCTTATTTTCTTTACTATTTCAGTCAGTTTTTCGATTATTTTCAAATATTTCCTCTTCAGTTTTGAAACTTTATGCAGAGAAATTTGCCAAAATGATTAGCAAAATCAAGTTTTGGGATATTTTTTGCGTCGATAAAAAAGTACTACAAAAGCTGTGAACAAGGTATTGGTATTTCCTATGCACAAATCCTGGACCCCCCTTTAGAATTTAAGAATTAAGGATGCAAAAAACTCAAAAATTTTGCCAATTTTTTACCTGAGAAATAATGATTCGATTTTCGCCAGCTTTGGAAACTCTCAAAAGTGGATATCCTTTTTGAAGTGTCCAACTGTCCATAATGTCTTTCATCGTTACACTTGGGTCCAAAACACCATCTTCATGTCCAGCTAGGGTCAACGAGTCCCACAGATCATCTGTATAAGCTCCTTGCCATTCCCTAATCAAACTCAAATTTCAAAATCCTGCTGAAATTTTGATAAAAAATATCTCATTTCTTTACATTTTCTTGAGGTAAGCTCGTAAGCCTTTTCTTAAAGTCTCATCGCCAAGAAATCCTGCCATCATTCGAATAATAGAACCGCCCTTCTCATACGTTATTGTTGAAAATATTGCTATATTTTTTGAAAAAAAATTTGTAAAATATCAAAAATTTAAGAAAATTCAACTTTTTTACAATCAATTTCTGGAGGTGTTAGTGCATCGTTAACTATAGGGTGCGAATTTTGCGTGACATCGTATCTCATTGCGGCTTGAAATGCCTCGTTTACAATCCGATGGTCCGCATTGAACTCGGTCCCTGCAACTGCCTTCACAGCCAGGTAGGAAACATAGCTAAATTTATGGAAATAAGCCCAAATTATATTAGTAACCTAACAAAGGAGATTTTTTTGGTGCTGGTCGAGATAAGACATAAAAGACATCTGAATAAGACATATCTGCATATACTTATGGTTAGATACTATGTAATGTCAATATTCTTTAGTTAGGAATAGTCTTGAACTGTTTGTTGGAACTCGATCAACCACAAAAGTTCCTAAAATTATCAAACTAAATAAATCATAATTTTTTTAGAATCTTTGATTGATAGTCTGCAGGTAAAAATCCATTGTTATTGACATAATAAAATGCTCCCTATCCTACAAATGCCTACAATATTATGCAATTATGGCATCTCTTGACCAGCACCAAAAAAAGGTTCCTTGTAAAGTAGGCACGATATAATTTATTTTTGTGTTCTATATAGACATTTGTATTGGTTTTGATTAATTTTTTTAATTACGTTGCAAATCCTTCATTAAGCCATCTAAAATTGTACAAAATCAATCTATTTAATTATCTAATCTATCAGTATTAGTGTAATATGTATGGATCTAATCTTACAATTGAGACCACCAAGCACAGCTAACCTATATACAAAATCAAATTATAATCCATCAAAATAATGATATTGACATATACATATAAGTATTCTAATAATGCAAGTATATTACCAAGTTTCCAAACCTAATTTAAATGCTGATTAATCAGAAATCATAATATAATGAATTTTAGAATAGTTAATAAATAAGTACCATTGATGAGCCAGCTCATGTCCTAAAATCATTCAAAATAAATAAAAATTCAATAAATTGCAAAGATTAGATTACACAAATTTTATAATTTATTGTAGGAGACTATTATATAATTTGTACCAAGAATTGAGTCAATTGTATATCTCGAACTTTCCACAGTTTCACCTTCAAAGTAGAGTAGATAACGAATTTGATATTTATTCAGTCCGTACTGGCAATAAAAATCGTTTATTTAATCACAATATTAATATTATGTAATGATATATTTCTTTGTTATTGACATATGGATATTTTTGCAGGTTTTTACAAGGGATCAGATATCAATGTACCATCTGAACCTTATTTGTGACATAGTGAAGGTACCTTAGTAAATAAAGAACCCAAGAATTGAAAATGATTTTTGCGTAATTTAACAAGTCCTACCACGGTTTTTTTGTCACAGCGTTTATGGTCATAAGAAAAAAAATCGGGAATCAAATCTTGGACTCTCTATTGATAAGGCATCTTGAACACTATTTAGCATACCTATATAAAGGTTCAGAGGGGCACAGGAATATCTTATCCCTTTAGTTTATGAAATCATTGTTTCAATTTTTTAGAAAATTTTAAGTCTTAACTCTTGTCCTAAATTTTTTATTTAAAGACTTACATTTTCCATTGCACCAGCCGTAAAATCTATAAAAATTTTAATTTTAGGATTTAAATACATTTTTAATTTAAATAACTAACTTGGTAGAGCCACTGAATCCCTATAAAGAATCTGGTTTATTAATTTGATTTAAGTTTAATTTCATTTTTATTTTGGTTGAATTTATACCCTCAATAAAGTTAACCCAAAATTTTTAAAATTACTTTAGGTTAGGCTAGGATTTAAAGCTTTTTTAGATTAATTTCATACAGGGATAATGTTAGATAGATAAATTCAACCAAAATAGGGATGAGATTTAATTTGTACCTAATCTACTATTATTTAGATAAGATAATTACATTTTGACAATCGGGTAAGTATGATCGTATTCATTTTCCAAATATGTTAAAATTCGAGCTGCTTTTTCCGCTGCATATGTTCCGCCACCTTTCTCGATTAGATGGGGAGCTGCATAAGTCTAAAATTTAAGAAAAAATTTGAAAAATTTAAAAAAAATTTTTGCAAAATTTCCTAAACTTACCCGAACTATTTTCCCAGGATAGAGTGAAGGATCAGCTTCGGTGTAGTTAAAATCACTTACAAGAATTGCCAATAAATATGTTGGCATAATTGGACTAGTGTCAAAAATGTCCTTTTTCCACCCTTCAAATCCTTCTCTAAATTTTTTGACAAAATTTCACAAATTTTAGAAAATTTTCAAGATTTCTTGAATATTTAAATCAAGATAGTATAGAGACGTAGTATCAGATACTAGTTGTAAAAGGTTGATTAGAAATTACAGATAGTTTTCGAAAGAATTTGAATACCTTGTTTTTGTATAAACCAATTGTTTCTGATTTTTTGATTATAGTAAGATACTAAAGTTTTTAAAAAACTTACAAATCTACAGTCTCAACTAATGGAGTATTAGTTAGCGAGTTGTCGGTAGCAAGTCGGCCGATTTCGACTCGAAATCGAGCTTTTAAATGAGGCTAAAATTTACAAAAATTTAAATTTTTATAAAATAGTGTATAAATAGAGTAAACCCATAGATAGATATTCAAGTATTCAAGTACCTCATCAAAACTTGGAAAAATCTGACGACAATGGTAAGCTTCAAGCTGAGTTGCAGTCAGTGACCTTTGTACTTCATTTTCCTCATCCCAATAAGATCCAAAATAAAGACCATCAAGTTCTTGCCTCGAAATAGGAGCCACGAATTCAATATAAATGTCATAAGCTTGTCCAATTTCTAAATCCTCAGTCATTTGAAGGATAAAAAAGTGTTTGAAATTTTCCCAATCATAGTGGAAACTTGCAATGTTTAAATTAACATTTTCTCCTGATTTTGTGACCTACAATTTAAAAAAAGCAATATTAGGGGTAGATTAGGAATATGTACTTGGGAAATGTTATTTTTTGGACAACTTTATTTCAGATGAAATATGTTATTTTGACCAGTTAATTTGAGAATATCTTCATATTATATCAGGTGCTTCATTCAGATGCTTCATTTGAAAACATAAGTAGTGTAAAAATCTTTCTCAACTGCATAATCCCTAATCTACATTTACATATTTAGGATATTTTTTTTCAAATTGTATTCCACCAATACTTTTAAAAATTACATTTTGGAATCTCATGTTTAGACTTTTTTTTAAAAAGAAAACTGACCTTAATTGATTCATGTGTGATATTCGGTCCATTGTTGTGAAGTGTAATATTTCTCACATTGTTCTGAGTGCATGTAAATGTGATGGTCACGTGTCCAGGTGCAGTGTACCTTGTCAGACCAGGCAGATCATGGATAATAGGCTGGACAAAGACATGATAAAACGATGGAATCAATGTATCTGGCAGTCTAAGTCTTGTAAATTGAGAACTTGGATCACGAGAAATGTTATAATTGACATCCGGTCCATGTAGGAAACTTCGAGGTTCTTCAGTTTGTAATGGTGGAATTGCTTGGACTTGGACACTACAAGCAATTGTAATCAAAGTCCAGAGAAAAATTTGCAAAATTTTTCTCAACATTTTGGCGTTTAAAAATTGCAGCAGCAAATCAGACTTTTATTTCGAATTCTGAATCTAGACTAATCCTTCAAAAATGTTTATACAAATCGGTAGATAATTAAATCCATGTAATAATTTTTTACATACCCTTTATAGATAGGGTACTATTAGATTGTGTAAAATCTGTACAAAATATCGAATTAGAAATTATCAAAACAAGTTAACATTTTATTAGTTAAATTATATAGATAAGATTTCATCCCTATTTTGGTTGAATTTACCCCTATATTTTAGGTCTAACTTTACCACTGTATGAAACTGAATGAAACTAACCCAAAAATTTTTTAAATTTAGTTTAGTTTAAGTTAAGTTTAGGATTTTCAAATTTTTTGGGTTAGTTACAAACAGAGGTAAAATTAGATCTAAAATATAGGGGTAAATTCAACCAAAATAGGAATGAGATTAAATCGGAACCGTTATACGTAAAAGTTAAGTCTAGCCTTATTAAAACATATTTATTAATGCCATAAAATAATATTTTGGTTGTGTGTATATGACATCGAATTTGCAAAATTTATCGAAACTTGATTAAACCTTAAAAACATTTAATTTTAAATGTCACTTTAAATGTAATAATACCTCTCTCTGTCCCCATTAAAATTGCTAATAATTCAAATATTTTATCTTATCTTACCTATATAGTTTATAAAATTTGATCATTTTAATATTGCAATCTGTAGTCTGCAGTATACTATACATGCATATAATTTACTCTAATTATATTCAAATACATAAATACCTTAGACATTTAAAGTATGTATTACCTCTGCATCATAATAATGTATTTTTTTATGGCTATTTATTTTATAGATAAAGTTAAAAAAACAGAAATCAAATAGATCATTTCCTTCTTAAAATTATGAGCTAATAAAAATGTCATCAAAATTACAATTTAAAAAAAATCTAAACGTAATTCGTAAGTACTTAAATTATATGCCATGCCTATGTATGTATGTAGTAGGGTATATGCTATACATGTATCAAACTTAATTTTTAATTTTGTTTTAAACAAACATTTTTATAGATCATTTTGATTTATACTACTAAAGATATAGCTTATGTACCCTTGACTTTTTAGATTTGTAAGTTTACCTAATGAATAAGATACTATAATAGACAATATATACTGTAAGTCCTAACCTCATGACCTATATCATACCTGACCTATTTAATTTGACCTATAAAACTAATTTATACTTAGCCATCAAGATTTTACCTACCTAAATTAACCTCCTACAATTAAAGTTTTGAGTTTTATTACAGGCATGTAATAATGTAATATATCAAAAATTTTATTTTTTTCCATCTTTTTAAATTGAACTTTGAGGCATTTCTGCTCATTTCCTTATATTTAACATGCCATATAAATTGATAGAGCTTGTTAAACTCTAGAATATTTTTGCAATAGATTTTTAATTTAGGTCAAGGTTAAGTCTCATATAAGTAATTAAAAAAGGATCTTTTTGCAAAATTGCAAAAAAAAAAAGTTGATGCAGATTACCCCTTAAATACACTAATTTGACTTTAACTTTGACTTCATTGATAATAAGATCTTGAATGATCTACCCTATAATATGCATTCATACTAGTAAAATTATAGTTTTATAAGGGGTCTTATGAAATAAATATTCTGAGATTTTGAAATTTGACTCAAGTTCGAAATTTTAAGACTTTTTTAATCATTATACTCGTACCAATTCATTATATCTACCATACAAAAAACATAATGGAAATGGAAGAAATGTACGAGCCAAGTACTATTAATATTAAAATGAAATTTGGTCAAAATATACTAGATTACAGTGACTTTTATAGATAGGTCGGTATCCCAAAGTATAATGTCTAAAGTATCATTATAAATGACTTGTGAACTTTTTATTGATAATTAAGTCCAAATGAACCTTTCATTTGAACTTTTCTACTGATTTTTATAAAATTTTAAATATCAAAACAAAAAAAATATTTCAAAAGTAGGATTACATAGATAATAAATTATACAAAAGCCAAAAACAAATTCACTTTAAAATGATTTACCTATATAGGTACTAGTACTTACTATGTAGATATATTTAATTTAAAAAATGGGCTTGCAAAAATTTTTCATTGGCATTTAACAGGTACACAATATGTATACACTATAGGTATAGGTACAGAGTACAGATACACTATAATACATAGATAAATGGTAATAGGTAATGCACTATGAAATCGATAATGAAATGGTTACCTATTGAAGTGCTACAATTTTTAAATTGTATCTTAATACTGTAGTGCCAAGCAATTATTGCAGTATCAATTCATCAGTACAAAAATGCCAGCTATAATTTAAAAAGTCAAAAATATCAAGATTTCCTATCCTATATTCTTTTTAAAAGATACCTTATACATATACCTACTTAATAATTGTAGTAATTAGTAAAATGAATATGCAATTAATACATTAATTTGTAGTTTATTATAAGTAGGGTACATATTATAATATCTTGTTGTTAGATATACGTAGGGTATGTATCATCTATCTGAACAATGGTACTTCTTTATAAATATTCTGTAAGTACCCTACTTATTTATAAGGATTTAGATTGTCTCTCTTTCTAGGAAATAATTCACTTTCTTTCCTATATCAGTATTTCTTTCTCTTATCTTTAGCTTTGCATACAGTAGACCATTAATCCTAAGTATAGTATACATACCAGTAAGTCTAGTAACTAGTACTAGTAAAGTGCACAGAAATTATATTGGTATTGGAAGTGGAAGGATATTGAAAAGTTTGAAAACAGAACTCAAGATCAAAATAGGGGGAATTGAAATAAGCAGACAAAAAAATTAAATTTTTGCCTTGAATTTTTTTTTTTTTTAATTTGTACTCTACTCACTACTCGTATACCTATACACACGGTTGGTTTGGTATACACACTTTTATATACAGATTATAAACTACAAAGTTAGATACCTACCTAATATGAATTATGTAGGTAATACGAATGAGCTTACCTACTACCTACTCTATCATATCATCAATTTTAAGATCTAACAAGCATCGTATTATCTACGATATAGTTTTTTAAATTTTGAGATTTTTAAACTTTCACTCCACTTACTTTCACTGATCTATCATTAAATTTTACATTCTACCTAGATAGGTTACATACATGTGCAGTACTAGTATTGTTAGGCTAAATTATTATTAAAGGCTATATATCTACTTCTACTACTCCTTAGGTATTTGTAAGTTTTTTAAAAACTTTAGTAGGTACTAGGGAGTAGGTATGTAGCTTCTTACTACCTAGTACCTATTATGTATTATCTAATAGACAAGGTAGTTTAGAATATACATAATATAATCTATATTCTAACTCTAACTGCCAAATTATTACCTAACCTAACTTCTAAAGTTCAATTTTTACCATGTTGACCTTTGACCCCGGGGGATTCGGAACCGGATGTCAACTTATATGTAACTTTTAATTTTAACTAGAGTCTCTTAATCGATTTTAAACCAAATGTTGA
>JAQIXA010002355.1:0-18324 GCA_034699045.1 Nanhermannia cf. coronata Gr-Ori-00579 | reverse complement strand
TGTGATTTGAGATTTGTGAGTCAAATCGACCATTATATGAACTATTAGATAGATACTAGAGACTATGTGGTGATAAATGATAGGGTCGAAAAATAAAAATAAAATAAAAGCCCCTCATTTACTTGTACTGAACCATATACCAATAGTATAGATATAGATTGATACTTGTAGGTATATATTAGAGATAAATAGGGTCTACAATATTTGTGTTTTTCGGGAGCTTTAGCTTGTATTAGTAGGGACTTGTATAATCTAGATGGTTTTATTTCATGATGAGATCTGATCAATATCATTATTAGAATCACTTCAGAGACCCTCATTACGATTACATGCACACTTTAAGTCATCAAAAACCCCATGTGATTCCTCACATATAGGGCTATGATGCCAAATCGACAAATTAGTCATCGACAGAGTTCATATAATTGTCGATTTGACTCACAAGATCCTTTTATAATCTAAAAATATTTTATAAAAAATTAAAGGATATCTTGAGGCTTTCTGGCCTTTTTACATAGTAAAAGCTTTTTATAAAAACAACTTCATATCTGCAGCAGAAAAACCTAAACTGTTTTTTAAAATTGGACGAAATTTTGACCAGAATATTCGATTTTGGCTTAAAAACTAAAATTTTGTTTGAAATTTTAAATTTTACAATTTTAAAATTTTTCAAAGTTTAGCCAAAAGACAACTTTCAAACCGAATAACTTTCTAAAAATTTCGACTAAATTTTTAGCAAAACATTCAAAAATGACGTATTATCATTGGTACTTATGGTGGACACTTTTTTGAAATTTGAATAGCCTGTTTTCACTTGAACCAATAGTTGGTATTTTGTGTATTTTGAATAGAAATTTTTATAATTAAAATAAAGATAGCCAAGATGTCCTAAAGCAAATTTCATATCAATAAAGCAAATGGTTCATACGAAAACTTCAAAGGATATTCTTGGCTCTCAGGCCTTTGAAAGTTAAATCCCATTTAAAGGCCAGAAAGCTCATTATAAGCCGAAGATATCCTTTCAAAAAGATTTTCAAATGGATTTCTTACTGATACTTTTACAGATACCTACTTATGAAATTTTTCAAAAAAGTTTCCAAATTATCCCCAATGTACCCCCAGATATATCTATAGATGTATGAAAAAGTGAATTTTAAAACTAAAAATTTCAAAGAATTCTCAAGATAGATATAGATAGCTTATATCAGTAAGTTTTCAAAAATAATCTCATTTTTGAGCTGAAAAACCCTAATTTTTTTTTGAAATATCCAAAAATGCGAGCTAAAATTGATGATTAACCAGCCATTATTTTATGTTTTATGACAAATTTCTCAATATTCCGGCCCCTTTATTTTATCGGTTTAACCTAGTATTACAAACCGAATATTTATTGATTAATTTCATACAACAGATATTCTCTATTAAGTAGATGAGTTCAAAATACTATACAAGTATATTTTTATGATTTTGCAATTTTTTACTCTCATTTTTAGTTACGAATTTGATATTTCGAGCAGATAATTTTGAGGTTTAAATAGATACAATTTAGCCTTTAACTTTTCCATGTAAAGTCATTAGGAAGGAGGTTTAAACATCACTTTTTAGGCCATTTTACTCATATATACGTCTGTGTGTAATGAGTATAAAAATCGATATTTCAAATTATAATTTAATATCTACTTTATCATTAGGTTAAAGGCTTCGGGTTTTCTAAATATAATATGTATGTACCTACCTACCTATATGTATTACCGTAATCATCAAAACCAAAATTTAATATTCATACTGCATATTAAACTATTTACGACCCTACGATACAATACAAGGTCTTTCTAAAATGCATCTAAAATTTAATTTTTCTCAAAAACTAAATTTACATGCTAAGTAAAATAGCTTTCGTTATAATCTCGACTTTATTTTGGTTGAATTTACCCCTATAATTTTGGTCTAACTCTACCCCTATATGAAATTACCACGAATTTTTGTAGTTTAGTTTAGGATTGAAAAAAATTTTGAGTTAATTCCATACAGAGATAAAGTTAGACTAAAATTATAGGGAGAAATGTAATCAAAATAGGGATGAGATTAAATCGATCAGATTCAAAATTCAAGATTTTGAATTTTTGACCAAAATTTCGACAATTTTTGATATCATATAATTTTTTTAAATTAACTGACCTACAAAATTAACTTAACTATAAAATTTTGAGAAAATTTCATACAGTCATATTCAAGATAGTCAGATTTTGAATTTTTGAACAATTTTTTATCAAGGAAGAGAATTGTATCTAAAAATTTTTGAGAAAATCAAAATTTTGAAAAAAATTTGACTAAACGAATTTCCAATGATGAAAAATAAACTGAATTGTGAAGAGGTAAATCCTAAGTTTGAAAATATTGAATTTTTTGATCATAATATACAGGATCATTTTGTGAAAACTGAAAACTGTATTCAAGTAGGTATTTAGGGTTAATTTAACCAAAATCTGGGTTAAATTAACCCCTATAATTTTGGTCTGGTCTGTCTCAATTCTTGTATGAAATTAACTTACAATTTTTGTCAATCCTTACCTAACCTAAACTAAACAAAAAAAATTTCAATCCTAACCTAACATAAACTAAATAAACTACAAAAATTTTGAGTTAATTTCACAAATTTTGGTACAAGACTAAAATTATAGGGTTAAATTAAACCAAAAATAGGGATAATATTAAATCGGAGTCAGATTTTGAAGTAAGATTTTGAATTTTTGACCAAAATTTCGACAATTTTTTGGTATGATATAGAATTTTACATTTAAGTTTTACAATTACTTTAATAAACCAAAAAAAGTGAACCAAAAGGAGGTCATATGTACATTATAGTTCCTTCTAAACTTGAGTAACCTTTGACCTTTCTATTGACCACAAATGTTTGCGTCAATCAATATTCTGGAAGCATCTATAAATTTTTATAAAATTCGAAATTTTAAACAAAATCTGACTAAACGGATTTCACTTGTGATTACTGAAACAATTCAAATTTTTCAAAGCATCTAGACTCGAACCTCGGATTTTGAAAACAAGATTTTAACAAAAATTATCACTAAAATTGCATACTATTCAACTACTATTCAACTTTGCTTGCACTTTGTCCGTCTGTCCGCGGCATATGTTGTTGTTGTTGTTTGTTCTCGAGTATATGCTTTACCATATTGCTGCGGTAGTCTAATTAAAGTCTAATTGCAGTCGACTCGGTTTACATTGACAACTGACTTTGGTTGTGTTATTAAAAGCCCCCATATACTACTATAAAATCACTCAGGTTTTTGGCCGTCTAGTGTGACTCAAAAACTACTGGACCAAATTTGATATGAAGGACCCTTGCAGGGTCTAGATGTGCCATTTCGACAAAAATTTCAGATTGCCCCACCCATTGAGGTTCAGGGGATCCCCATGTTAATCAAGTGGGAAAAATGAGGTTTAAGTGGCTATTGGGTAATCGATGACGGAGATTCAGAATTTGATATCCGTTTGGCCCGGGAGTTGACCTTTGACCCCGAAAATTGACCTTTAACCCGAAAAATGGGACAACTTGTGTTGTCTTCATTGCTTTGCTCGCACAATAAATAATCAACTTCTAGTGAGTTGATTAAAGCCTAGTACTTGTACTTTTTGAACTCAAATTAGTCATTTTTTCTCCTGACGAGTCACATTTTGTATTAAAAATTGTAGGTATGTAGAATTTTTTTTTATTATTTTATGAAAAAAACCAAACTAGAATTTGAATGCTTATAATTTGCAAAATTTTTAAATTGTCAGTTGTTAACAATTGATCATACATATTTTAAAAATCCTACATAATCTAATCTAAAATAATCTAAAAAAAATGGATTAATTTCAGTTAGTTACTCTAATCTACCCTGTTCATACATTACATCACCATTAGTGCATTTATGAATCTTATTTTACAATTTTATACAAATTTTGATCAAAATGGATTCTAAACGGTCTCGAGAACTTTTTAAAAATACCAATTTTGAATGAAATTTTAGTTCAGTTTAGTAACAATGAATCTTCTAGTATGAGACAATGCAAAAGTTCAATTATTTAAATTCAAAATTGACTCTTATCGATAAAATATAGGGGTAAATTCAATCAAAATAGGGATGAAATTAAATTTTAAATGTCATTTAAAATACCAAACTATCTATCTAAAAAATAAGCTAAGCAGTAGAAAAAGCATTTAAAATTTATTTTTTTTCTTTAAAGTCAAATCTCATAATTAAAGTATTTATTTTGAAAAATTAGGGATTAGAAATAGGTTCCTGAAACACTTCTCAAAATTTTGGTCAAAATTCACTTTTTTATGGTTAAAGAACTATATACCTATCTAATTTAAGCCTGGTCGTCCATTCACCTAAAGTCTAAATTCTGCCACATGTTATCAAATGGCCTTTTTGGGTGGACTTCGGTTGGAGAAATCTCTTTAAGTACTCTACGTAGAGATTTGAAACTTTTTTTTATTATATCCGTAAACACATTTTACATTCTATGCAAGTCGTCGAATTTAAAAGGTCAGGTACAATGAACAATGTAATAAAAAGTATTCTCATCTAATTTACTTTTTTTTACATCGTACCTGACTTTTTAACAAAATTTGATGACCTGCATAGAATGTAAAATGTGTCTACGGTTATAATTAAAAAAGTTTTAAGTCTCTACGTGGAGTACTTAAAGAGAATTCTCCCCCAAAGTTCACCCAAAAATGCCATTTGATAACATGGCATTTTTGTATGTAGATGTAGACATTGCATGGCAAAGGTCGTTAACAATTTGCAAAAATTTGAATTTTTTAAACCTACTTTAAGCCTTTAGATTTTGAAAAGTTTTTTTGCTCAACTTATTTTTGAAGCACTATGTATAGTTAGTGTTTTAGAGTCAAATTTCAAAATAGTATACGTAGTATAATTATTAATTATAATCCTTTAGTTTAGTATCAAATTGTAATACTTATAGTAGATTGGCAATAGATATACCTAGATAGATAGGGTAGGGTACTTTGAATTAAAATTACCAGTAGATAATGGATATTCCAATTAAAATGGGCAAAAATTGTATTTTAATTTCATGGGCCAAAATCAAAGAGCTTTTCTACTCAATTGTGAAATACATAGCAGTATTTAAATGTATTTAAAAGGATCAATATGATCTCCACTTTACTTAATTAAACATTTAATTACATTTAATAGACTTGTGTTTAATTTCATCCCTATTTTGATTGAATTTACCCCTATATTATTGGTTTAACTTTCCCTCTCTTTAAAATTAGCCCAAAATCTTGTTAGTTTAGATTAGGTAAGATTAGGATTTGGAAAATTTTGAGCTAATTTTTTACAAGGACCATAAATATAGGGGTAAATTCAACCAAAATAGGGATGAAATTACACAAAAGTCATTAAATAGCCCATTTATTCAACTCTTGTATCTTTATCTTAGCAAAGTAAAGATACTTTTGCAAATTTTTGACTAAAAAAAGCTTAAAAAATTGAAATTTTTGATAATTGTATGCTTCAAATACTTTAGAATCCCAAAATTTTGAACAATTTTTACCAATTTTTGCATAAAAATTGCCTAAAAATTGAAATTTTTAAGCTTTTTTGATAATTTCATACCTCTTTGTAATACTTTTGATATCTAAAGAATCGTAAAATTGGAACATTTTTCAAAAAAAGATGTTTTTGTAAAATTGGCAATCTCTTGAAAGGTTTATGGTGAAAGCAATTTAAAAAATATTATGTATTTTTATTGCCTTTCGACCTACTTTGGTACTTTATAGTATGTAATGTAGATATTTTGTATCTACATAATTTGACTAATGTAAATTCAACATGTTTAAAAGCCATTTAGAAAACATTATTTAAGTTGCTTTTACCTTAAAATATTATTTTTTTTGTAGGTAGTAAGGTTTATTATAGGTATGTGTACATAATAAGCCGACAGATCAATCAAGAATCAATTTATGGGTCGTTTCAAATACCTTTTTGTACATAAATGAATAATAAATTGAGAAGTTTACCATTTGTTCAGGCTGTTATAAAGAAAGGGAATGTTGTCAAAATTGGAACTTTTTTTAATCATTTTGATACTGAAATTAGAGCTCTAAAAGTTGGAAATGCCACAGCTTTTGTAGTGCTATATCGACGCAAAATTTTGCCCAAAACTCAATTTTGGCAAATTTCGCTGCAAACAGCTCTAAAACTGAAGCGGGAATATTCGAAAATCATCAAAAATTCTTATATTTCACTATTTTAGACGTTTTTTTGATGATTTTCGAATATTCCCGCTTCAGTTTTGGAGTTGTTTGCATCGGAATTTGCCAAAATAAGTATCAAAATCGAGTTTTGAGCTAAATTTTGCGTCAATATAGCACTACAAAAGCTGTGAACATTAAAAAAATTTGATAAAAATTGTTACCAATTTCGAATATCTACCTTTTTATGGTATTTTTCTAGTTGAGTCAATTTATGGGTGGAACCCAATAAATATCCAAAAGACAAGAATATTATAATAGTTTGTATTTAGTAGTAAATGTTCATAATAGCGAAAAATACCCGGGTATTTTAGCTTGTAAGTCCTGCTGGTCACAAAAAAGTGGGCGATGTTTACTCGGGAATTTCAAAGTCAATTTTAATATTGACAGGTGGACATGGACAGGCACAAATCAAGATAGCCTCAACTTATTATTACATTACATATACTACTAAAATATATTTACAAAAGTAGGTTTAAACCTTCAAAAATAGCTCGAAATTTCAATTTTTGTCAATTTTTTTAGTGTTTTTTAGCAATAGAAATTTTTTTATAATTTTATGTAAAAAAAATGCCAAACTTGAATTTGAATGCTTCAAATTTGTAAAATTCATAAATAATTAGTTAAGATACGATCATAAGCTTATTAGTAGTTATTAAAAAAGGCTTTGGATGAATGTCTATCCATATTTTGGTTGAATTTATCCCTATAATTTTGGTCTTACTTTACCCTTATATGAAATTACATAGGTTCTATAAACATATTTATAAAGTATAGCTTCAAAATAGCTTGAAATTTCATTTTTTGTCAATTTTTTAGCTTTAGAAATTTTTTTTTATAAATGTAAAAAAAAGCCAAACTAGAATTTGAATGCTCAAATTTGACAAAATTTTCAAATAATTAGTTCATATGAGCAATTTCTAAAAAATTGCTGTTTTAATTTTTAATGATCGTCCATATTTCGGATGAATTTATCCCTACAATTTAGGTCTAACTTTAATCTTATATAAATATACCTAGAACAAAGTATATATTTACAAAAGTAGGTTTAAACCTTCAAAATACACTAGCTCAAAATTTCAATTTTTGTCAAATCAAGTCTTATGGTTTTTAGCTTTAGTTTTTTATAATTTTATGTAAAAAAAGCCAAACTAGGATTTGAATGCTTTAATTTTACAAAATTTTCAAATAATTAGTTAACCACCTGTCATAAGCGTATGTTATTAAAAAAGATTCTTTTTAAAGTCATCATTATTTTGGTTGAATTTACCCCTACATTTTTGGTCTAACTTTACCCTTTAATTATATGAAATTACATACTACAAAATATTATTTACAAAAGGTAGGTTTAAAGCTTCAAAATAGCTCGAAATTTCAATTTTTGTTAATTCAAGTCTTTGTTTTTTAGCCTTAGAATTTTTTAAAATAATTTTATGAAAAAAAGCCAAACAAAAATTTGAATGCTACAATTTAACAAATTTTTTTTAGATAAATTGATAGGCGATCCATCCATCCATGAATAGATGAGT
Source organism: Nanhermannia cf. coronata Gr-Ori-00579 (assembly GCA_034699045.1). Taxonomy (NCBI): domain Eukaryota; kingdom Metazoa; phylum Arthropoda; class Arachnida; order Sarcoptiformes; family Nanhermanniidae; genus Nanhermannia; species Nanhermannia cf. coronata Gr-Ori-00579. Next base: position 10,503 of record JAQIXA010002355.1, on the reverse strand, counting down.
TAAAAAAAAGCTCTGAATTGTACATAATTTACTCGTAGTTGAACTTACCCCTATATTTTTGGTTTAACTTTAACCCTGAAATTGATCCAAGTTTTCCTCAAAAGATTTCCTATCAGATAAACCATTTTTAAACGAGCTAAACTTGAGTATTTTTGGCCTATTTGAAAAGGGTTAAATATAAATAAGCAAAGAATACAGGGTACACAATTGTGCAAGTTTTTAAGTTTTTAAGATTCGAAATTTGGAAAAATCCTATAGGGGTAGATTAGGATTAGTTCGGAAATCGGAAAAGTTTCCAAATTTGGGCAGCTCGTTTTCACCAGAAGCAGTCCTGAAATTTATTTGAAAATATTTTGTCTTATACATAAAAATTTCACGTGTAATTTACAATCCTTCTGTTTAAAATAGGCTGCCCAAATTTTAAAAAAGTGACTGAATTATCCCTAGTCTACCCCTATGTCTATAGTAGTTGTATATAACTGTATAAATATTGAATTGCCGGGTCTTTTCGAGGGCAAAGGACAATCCATCCATATTCATTATACCAGGGTTAGTTGAGGGGGGACATCCAAGGCAAAAAAAAGCCAAAGCCCCAGCTGATACTTTGAAATATAAAAATATACCTACTATATACTAGGATTTAGGATATTTAATGCTTCAACTAACTTTGTATTTCCAAACTCGTAACTTTTGTCCTTCCTTTCCTTCGTATGAATTCAGAGTCAAATAAAAATAAATTATAGAGTTTTATATTCGTGGGATATGAATGTCATTATTTTCATTATGATTATGAGTGAATTGCGTGTGAAATGGGCCATTGTCGAAGGATCTGGGCTGGACAATGCAGATAATAGAACTAAAAATCACTAAAATACATATGTCATTTCCTCTAAATACAAAATTTGTCAAAAAATTCTCACAATTTTAGACAAAATTAGCAAAATTTTAGCAAAAAATATAAGTCTTTATACACAATCAAGGAAATTTTGACCTAATTTCAAAATTTTTGATCAAATAATTGTCATATTAGGCAAATTTTTACACTTCAAATCGCAAAAATATACAAAATTTCAAGATTTTTACGAAATTTTTTTGAAAATTTTGATTATATGCTTATTTTATCTATTACAATTATCTTATAGGGTCTTAAAATCTAGCAATTTGTCAAAATTTGTCAAAATATTCATAAAATTTTGTAAATTTTTGTACCTCAAATCTAATTATTTTCGAGTATACAATATTTACATCTAATTTTTTGGTTATATTCTCAAATTAAGGATCTTTTATGACATAATTTTGGCAAATCTGGTCAATTACTCACACCAAATTTTGGGCCTTTTTTTGAGCTTTGACATTTTAAAATTAGCTCAAATGACCAAATACTGTCCAATAAAAAAGGTTCTGAAAAACATTTTCAACTTTTTTTATTTGAAATATTGATGTTTATCAGACGAGTTTCAATTGTCAAACTAAACGAGTCAAATTTCAAAAAGTGCTTTTAAATATCCACCAGAAAATAATGACCCTAATTTTGAATTCATTGTCATTTTTTTGCTTTTTAACTCAAATACTCTGTAGTACCTACAGTACTACTAGAATATTATCGATATGCCATCATTCTCAATTTATGGAAATTTATGCAAAACATTTTATCGCAAGTCCAATCTAGATACTAGTACTAGTAAAGTACTTGTAGAATAACCATTAGAATAGAATATAGAATATGAAATTCAAACTTGAGAGCAATTATCTTGTCTTTATTTTGAAACCTTATAATCTATAATCAGCAGAGTAATCCTGTGAAATATTAAATAGCTTCAAATTTAAATGTCATTTATTTTACAGTTTATAATCTATCAGTACCCTACATATAGTACTTATTTACTTATATTAGTATCTATCTACCTTTATAATTAAATTTTACTTAAGTAAATACTATCTTATAAGGGTAGATTGTGGATAGTTTGGAAACTTTATTGAAAGGATATCTTCGGGTTCTAATGGGCTTTCTGGCCTTTATATGAGGATTAACATGCAAAGGCCTGAAAGCCGAATAGATCCTTTGTACAGCCTATTTTTTCCTTTTTTTAGCCGGAAATTTTAACATCCAAATCCAAATGTAGAGCTATTCTAAATTCTAAACAAAGGATGTATTCGGCTTTCAGGCCTTTACCAAGTTAAACTCCATATAAAGGCCAGAAAGCCCATTAGAACCCAAAGATATCCTTTCAGATCAAATGATCCATTCTAAAACAAAGCAAATTTTGGGCAAATTTTAAAAATATTTTACGAGAAGCGAAGCCAAGCGCTGACAGAAACAGAAGCAACTAAAAATATAAATTTTGCAGATTTTGCTTATTAGAATTTCTGTTTGACTGTCGATTTATAAAAGATAAATTTCTCAAATTTTCAAAAGGTGATTATGACATTGGGCAAAATTCTTTTGGATCAAAAGGCCTAAAGACCTCTGTTGTAAAGTAGTACCTGAAGATGAGTGCAAATAATTATATATCTGTAAGCTAAATATCTACCTGACAGTTTCCCCATGCCTGCCTACTGGAAAAACTACTCCATTAGTTTAGTGTAAATATCCAAATAAACACAAAAAGAGTTAGATGGGGAAAGTACCTTATAAATTCACAAAACTACAAAGTACTTGAGGCTGGCTAGGGGTAGATTAGGGATGGTTTAGTACTTTTTTGAAATTAAATTAAGATTAAGACAATCCGTTTTTTCATAGACAAGTTGGCTAGTTGTTAATGACCTTTTTTTGGGCATTTCTACATATTTTGTGTCAAAAGTACTACTTATTCTTGTAAAGACTAGGCTGTCTAAATTTTGAAAATTTTCCGAACCATCTATACTTTACCCCTGTGTAGTGGTAAAGTTGATTTCCATTAGGAAATTAAGTCAAAGTATTTATTTTCTCTAGAAATATAATTTAGTCATAATACTCAAGTACCCTCAAGTACAGATACTCTAGTACTCTGGTATGGTATGTAGATTAATAAATGTGTCTAGTTAAGCATATCAAATATTGAGTTAACCCTTTTTAGAACAAGATGGATACTTTACTTATGGCTTATTTACACAATTTTATACTACTGATACTACTATAGTTAGTAGGGTACTTTATATAGCTAGTAGATACTTTATAGAGATATTTTCAACTATTTATTTTACTCTTTAATAAGAGAAAGAAAGTTCTGGAAATTTATGTAAATATTAATTTTCTCTGTCAATATAACCATGTACAATGTACGAGTACGAGTATTAGGGATTGGTAAATTACATAAAAGCATTTTACCCTTTAGAATATTAATATTATACCTAATAAATAGCTCGCATTTCAAAACATACCTGAATAATTTGGCTCAATTTCATACAGAGGTAAAGTTTGACTAAAAATGTAGGGATAAATTAAACCAAAATAGGGATGAGATTAAATCGGAGAGATTAAACAGACTTTTTAATATCTTACGAATTAACCAGGGTTGAGTACTAACTAATTTTTTATAAATGTAAAATTTAAGCATTCAAATTTTAGTTTGGCTTTTTTACAATTAAAATTATAAAAAATTCTATTGCCAAAAAACCTAAAATTTTTGCAATTTTCGTAAAGGAAATCTTTGGGTTCTAATGGGCTTTCTGGCCTTTATATGAGGTTTAACATGGAAAGGCTTGAAAGCAGAATAAAAACTTTAAAGTTTTTAGCAAAAATTTTAAGAATTTGAGAATTTTGATACTTGAAAGTGAGAATTTCGAAATTTTGGTATTTTTTAAGGCTTTATTATATCGAGCTTTTCAATTCTGTATTGATGGTTTTTGTAAGACTTTAAACAACATAATATTATTTTGAAAATAATAAAAGGATACGGAGAAATTTCTATATAAAGTAAATATACATGTACCTAAAAGGTAAATAGTAGAGACTTAAAATCATAAATCGTAAATATCAAGATATTTTCTATCTTTTAAGAAAAAGAAGATTCTAAATTATGTAATGGGAAATATGCAAAAATTGTTCGTTTTCTAACAACCTTAACGTTTTTTAAATGATTGATCTACCTAGTATAATTTTAGGCTCTGATTTAATCTCATCCCTATTTTGACTGAATTTACCCTATATTTTTGGTTTAACTTTAATCCTGAAATTAACCCGAAATTTAAAAAAATTCTAACCTAACCAAACAAAATAAAAAAAAAGCGTAATTTCATACAAGCAAGTGTAAAGTAAAAAGATAAATATAAGGGTAAATTCAACCCAAATAGGGATGGATTAAATCGAAGTGATCTAAAAGAGCCTTTTTTAAATAACTTTGCAAATGCATACGATAGACTTCTAACTAATTTTTTATTTTTGTAAAATTTAAGCATACAAATTTTAGTTTGACTTTTTTACATAAAAATATAAAAAAAAATTCTAAAGCTAAAAAACCGAAAATTTTTGACAATTTTCAAATAATTTAGAGTGAAGTTTTAAGCAAAATTTTTGAGAATTTTGATGCTTGAAAGCGAGAATTTCAAAATCTTGGTATTTTTTGAGGCTTTTCATACCCCTAAATTTTTTAAACTCCTAACCTAACCAAAACTAAAATTTAAAAAAAAAGTCAATTTCATATAGGTAGATGTAAGGCAAAAAAATTTACGAACCTATTTGTGACAAAAACCCAATTCTCCTAAAAAATTAAGCAAAATGGCATTCATAAGATTCAGTTTTTTTAGTTTTTGATATAATATTTCATATTTTTACAGACACAATTGTCTGTAAAACTTAACCTTTTAAAGGAAAAATTCAATTTTTTAGAAATAATTTTGCAAATTTTGACAGATTTTACACATTTTGACCTTGGTACTGATTTCGCATTCAAATTCAACTCGTTTTTATCCTAAATTAGCCATAGATTTAGATTCATATTTCTTGAAAACTAATAAAAATTCATTTTCTGATCCAACAGGCCGGAAAAGATTCCAATTCACCGAAAACTTCATCAGGATCTCCAGGGTCTGGACATTTGACATCCGGTTCTCCACCATCAATTCCACCATTTTCTCCATCAGCTGGAAATCCAACTGGAGGATTACCACCTGGAGCAAATCCATTTTGGTTTTTTCCTCCATTCCTCCCATCACCTTATACACTCAATATGAACATGTCGATGAACATGAACTTACCTGGATCACTTCTGGGACAACAAAATCCAGGTGGTCAAGCTGGTCATGGTAGTCCTGGACATGGGTCACCACCCATCTCGTCATACCTTGGTAACCCTTTCATGTCCGACCTGTTCCGAGCTGACCATCTGAACCTTCTAAATGCCCACCATTTGAATCAATCACTTTTCCCATCAGCATCATCAACTTTATCCCAAAATCAAAATCTGGACACAGCCAAGTATAATGGTGGTGGTGGTGGTTCTCGTGGTTCAGGTGGTTCTTCAGGATCATCACCATCTTCATCAGCTTCACCAGATAAAAAATATCCTGTAAATATTTCGAAAATCGATAATAAAAGTAGTAAAATTAGCTTATCGAATGCAAGCGGGATAAGCCGGAAATCATCCAGTTTTTCAATCTCAAATTTGACAAGATCATCACCATCAAGATCACCACCAGAACCACAAAATGGATCTCCAAGAAATCTTCTCCTGAATAACTTTAGCAAGTCAAAGAATTCCTCAGCATCTTCATCGATAAATGAAGATAATCCTGGCCATAATGATGCTTGTGTCGATCTTCGAGTTTCTGGTCGAATTTGGGATAATCCACAAGGTCAAATAAGAGGTCAAGTTGGTTCAGAAAAATCCTCAATTTTTAAAACCATCTCAGCTTTTCGTGACCCCTCTGATCATTTACTCTCATCTATAATAAAACATAATAATTTACAATCATCATCAGCACCATTATATTCACCATATCCAGCACCACAACCACAACTACAGGTTAAAACACCACCACCACCAGCATCATCATCAAGTCCTAAAAATAAAGTACAAAGTACTAGTCCTCTTAGCACCAAATATGTGCTCGAAAATTTACAAAATATTTATCAAAAAATGAAACCTTCAGATGGTCAATCAGTGATGGCTCCAAGTTCAGATTTATCTGATATTAAAGAGAAACCATTACCAATACCTCCAAGCAAATTACCAATATATCATAATTCAATCGAAAATTTTAGAAATTTTCAAAATACCCTGGATAACACAGATGATCCATCAAAAGATACTGGAGAAAAGGTTCACAAGAGAAAGAAAAATTGTACTAAAAAAGTGAAAAGATCCTCAGAGTATACTTTTGACAATCCAAGTAATTTTTCTGATGATGTGAATGTCGATGATAATTCGAATAATTCGAATATTGAAATACCATCAGCACCTGCTGAAGATAAAAGTGATCCAAAACTAGAAGATAATAATAACACTTCAAAATCCATGGATCTCCCAAATCCAAATATGAAATCCCAGTTTTTAAATGCTAAAAATAGTTTTAAAAGTTCAAGAGGTGTTTTAAGTAGATCTTTTTCAATCTCTGTACCTTCACCACCTGAATCACCTGGTTCTGATGGTGGAAAAGTAGATCCAGGGGAAGAATCACCATCAGGTGATGGTGATGGTGATGAAGCTCTAAATATGATGAAAAAAAGTGATGGTTCAGCCAGCAGTGAAAGTGAAATTAAGGATGAAATTATCACAGGTGATTTGGATTTTGACAATAGTCCTAAAAATGGTGGAAATCATGGTTCAGATGATGAAGAATCTTCAGTGAATCAAGTTAATGTTCTTTCAGATAATGAAGAAAAAAATCAAAATATCCAACCCTGATTATAATATGAACACTTACAATACATTAAATAGGTTATTAAATTGTGATTTGTGATTTTTTTTATCTAATCTTGTCAGCAAATTTAAACCTTTATAAAATTTAAATCTAGTCAATAGAATATAGCATAGTCTAAGATTTTTTGGGTCAAAATTATGACAAATTTTGCAAAAAATTTTGTCCAAAAGAGCTGACATACCTATATAATTGAGATAAAAAATCAATTTTTTCTAAAAATTAGGTAAGATGGCATTCATAAGATTCAGTTTTTTATGGGATTTTTCGATAATTTTCCTATTTGACCATTTTACAGACACAATGATCAAATAACTTTTAGGGAAAAAATCACTTTTTTGCAAATAAATTTGCAAATTTTGACACATTTTGCTCATTTTGACCTTTTGACTTAGGTACTGATTTCGCATTCAATTCCAAATAGAAAATACTAAAGCTAAATAGAATATCTTTAACCAATCTTATCTAGTCCCTTATTTTAGATTGAAATTTGAAATAACTAAAAGTAAGTTAAGACTTGTGTTTAATCTCATCTATATTTTGGTTGAATTTACCCCTATATATTTGGTATAACTTTACCCCTGCCTGGTCAAATTACGACAATTTTTGGACAAATTTTTCAAAAAAATTTCCAAAAGAGCTGACATACCTATTTAGAAATTTACAAAAAAAAAAATCAAATTTTCTAAAAAATTAATGAAATTGGCATTCAAAAGATTCAGTTTTTAATGGATTTTTTGAGAAATATCGTAAATCATTTTACATAGGTATTTATACCATACCTAATAGTCCAAAATAATCAAAGAAAAATTTAACTTTTTTGCTAAAAATTTGTCAAATTTTGACAAATTTTGACCTTTCCATTAGGTACTGATTTCGCATTAAAATAGTAATACTGAAGATAAATAAATATTAGAATTGACTAGTCTCTTATTAGATTGAGAAATACTAATATTAATGTATAATTAAGACTTGTTTTTAATATCATCCCTATTTTGGTTGAATTTACCCCTATATTCTGTATTTGGTTTAAATTTACCCTGTATTATACTAACTCTGAATTGTTAGAGTTTAATTTATGCTGGATAAAGTTAAAAAACTTGAGTTAATTTTACACAAAGGGCTATATTTAGATCAAAAATATAGGGGTAAATTCAACTAAAATAGGGATGCGATTAAATCGGAGCATATAACCTTAATTTTTTATATGTACATCTAGTACTAGATATATTAAATATAAAGAGATTCTACAAGTTATTGTATAAGGATAATAAGGAATCTTATAATCAAAAAAAAGTATGACAAATTTCCAATTCTCTTAAAATATGCAAATTTTTTGGAGCTTTAATTAAAACCCCTAAATAAATACATACTGATATTTAAGATTTTTGACTTTTCAAGGCCCTTTACATATGTATAGGTATAGGTATATGTTATAGTAAGTCTAAAAATTATGACAAGAACTTTTTTAATTGTAAAAATAGTGTCTAAAAAACCATTGTTAGTTTATAAGTATAGGGTATCTACTAAAAACCTTACGTAAGTATGTACATGTAGTATTCGTTGTGATTGTGATTCATTTTAATAAAATTTAATTAAATATCAAGTTATGTAATAACTATACTTCTAAGATACTTCTATCTGTACTATGTAAATAAGAAAAGATTAATATAAAAATGAAATAAATCATTATCATATAAAAGAGAAATGTCCAAGAAAAAATTTCATTTTTGACAATTTTAGCTCGCCTCTCGTCCTATAGAATCAGATTTGAGAATTTATAGCTGTTTTAGCACAAAATTTTGCAAATTTTGAAATTTTATCATATAAGAAAGTGTCAGATTTAGATTTGACTAGGTCAAATTAGGTCAAGTTATGTATTAAAAGACCTGATATTGACAGTAGGGGTAGATTAGGGATAGTTCGAAATAATTTTCAAAATTAGGAAAGCAACTTTTTAGATGTAAATTTGAGAAATCCAAGATATTTTCAAATTAATTTCAGCTCAAATGGGCCTGAAAACAGGCTGCTCAAATTTCAAAATTTCAAATTTCAAATTTCAAAAATCTATCTAAACTATTCCTAATCTACCCCTACATCTTTCAATTATATCTAAAACCCCAAAAATGAGGAATTTTACTCAGATTTTTCTTGATTTTGACCTTGAAATGAGAAATTCACGTCATTTTTATAGAAATCGAGCTTTCCTGATAGTTTAACACAATTTTTTTCATTTGTATAAGTAAAATGGTACAGTTTTTAGAATGTTGTCTTTTGTACAGTTTTTAGTTTTTTGTGCAAAAAAAAGCATCATCAAGAGTTTAGTTCCATTTAAACTTCAATAAAGTTTTTCTTTTTTTCTCTTTCTTTTGGGCAAACATGACAGATGATAAATTGCTTGAATTCAACTTGTCCAGCCAAAAATCCTCGTTAAATAGTCAAAAAAGCAAATAGCTTCGTATCTACTGGAGATTTTTTTTCCAGATCCCATTTAAAAGTATGTACAAGTCTTGATTGGAAAAGTTTACAAGTATAGTATAAGTACTACTAATATTAGTAAGTCTGGTAGTCTTAAAGAAATCTTGAGATTTCTGACAAAAGTTTACCCTCAAAAACTTTACATATAAATAAATAAATGCAAATAAATACAAATATATTGCAAGTTCAAAAACTTTCATTTTGTATTTCCAAACTTTCCCACCACAGAAATAATGGGGACAAATGACAATAGTACTATTATGATAGTACATAGATAGATAGATATACAAAAAAAGTTTAAAAATCACATCAGACTGAACCCAACTCTTATATCTGTAAAACCGAATTCGGTTCTAAAAGTTAAATTTTCTTGAATAAAAACAAATATTTAATCATTATTCAATAAGGCATGTAGGTATAGGATCCAATAAGAGCTTAAAGATTATAAAAAATTATCAAAATTTCATCAAAATTAAAAATCTCACACCTAAATTTTAAATCAAAAATGCAGAAATTTTTGACATTTGTTCTAAAAAATGGCTTGAAAAGTGTCATTTTGTCATAAAATGGACAATTTGGTAGCGATTTTAGACATTTTAATTAAAATTTTTGGGATTTTTTTGGAACATTTTTACTGATATTTTGACAATTTTTAAGGTATTTTTGGTTGCTATTCTTTTATCTATTTAAGAATTATTGCCTTTTAAAGGCATTGTTGATGGACTTTTTGCCAATTTTTTGACTATTTTTGACTTATTGACCATACAGTAGTGTGTTTAAGATTTTTTAAATATAATTTAGACATTCTGGATTATAATCATTCTTAACAGAAAGGATTTGGATTCTAATGGGCTTTCAGGCCTTTATATGAGATTTAACATGCAAAGGCCTGAATACATCCTTTTGGAGATTTTTGACAAAATTTCTATAAATTATGACAATTTTAAAGTAATTTTTAACAGATTTTTGACAAGATTTTTGAAGATTTTTCTGTCAACTTTTGGCCATATTTTAAGAACTTTTTAATGATAATTTGAACATTCAAAATTGATTGTAGAATTTACAATTGTAATTTAGACAGCAATTTAGACAGGGTGGAAACTTGAAAGACTTTTTCGGCCTACCCTAAATATATGGCAGCCCTAAATATAGGATAACCCTAAATAAAATTAGAAAAAAAATTTAGGC
>JAQIXA010002354.1:0-18329 GCA_034699045.1 Nanhermannia cf. coronata Gr-Ori-00579 | reverse complement strand
CCAGGAACTTTCGGCCAGGAACTCACCGCCAGGAACTCTACTGCCAGGAACTCACTGCCAGGGAACGTCATAGAATCGTCTAGACACCTGTCTGGCCTTGGAAGTTAGTGTGCAGGTATTAGTAGTTATATAACACGGGAATAAAGAACGTATCCAACTAATGTCTTTAATGAATGTAATGTCTGAATGCCTCCACCCAACTTTTTTTTCTTAATTTTTAGATTATGCTAGGTTAGGGGGAGAAAATCAGACTTTATGCGGATGTTTTTATTAGCAGCCTATAAGATTAATTATGTAGTTTGGTAGGGTACTTATGAATAATACTCATATGGTAGGTACATGCCGAATTTACTTTTACATTCCTTTTTAATTTTACATACCAACTTTTTTCTTTAAAGAAACTATCAATTTAATTAATACGTGCCTACTCATATTGTAAATTACAATGTAAGGTAATTAAAATCGAGAATTTTCGAGACTTTTTTGGCATTTTGATCATTTCACTGCAATCGTGATTTTTGACCCGTTTATGTATGTACATATTTGCATAATACGCTATTGGAATTGCAAAACTCGTTCAAAATATATTTCAAAATTGTGGAATGATCGGATGGGATGACATTTGCTCTTAAGGATTGAGCGGTCGCCCGGGAGTAGATGTTGGTATCATCTTTCAAAAATTAGGATATATACCTATTCTATTCTACTTATGGTTAGGTATGTATACATTTTTTTCATCATTATTATTATTTCTTGAGAGAATTGGTCAAACAAACAAACAAATGAAAAAGTTAAACATTCGTTCATAGAGTCATACATAACAGAAGCAGAATATGTATAGCAGAATATATCTGTAATAATGATTTTCAATGCTTTTGGGCAAGAAAAGTGTGTTAGTGTGTTAAGGCTATAATAAGTCTCATAAAATTAAAATCTAAAATATTATTTAGGTATAATTTATTCACGATTACAGGCAAAGTCACTTTAAAGTTTTATTATGGATAGATAGTGCAGGTGCATGTTCCATAGCAGATAGGTACGATAATTAAATACCCATATCTAAATACAATTTCTTAATTTCTCAAGGTTAGGATTTAGATTTATATCAAATCAACATGTCATATCACTATGAATTATAAAAGAATACTATTTACCATTTACACGAATCACCAAAGTCAATCAGCTTATTGTATGTTTATGTAGATAATTAATTAGGTAGGGTATACTTTAACATTATTATACTAATACATACTATTATACATTATTATACTAGTAGGTACTTCGAAAAAATGTCCTGCATGAATGTTATCGGTAAATGTCCTAATTCTAAGTATTCTACCATAATAAAGTCATAAGTAAGTGGAGTGGAATAGTAAGTAATGTAAACTAATAAATAAGTATAATATTCTACATTGATGGATGGTACAGGGAGGGTAAGGGTAAATAGTACAGCGGAGTACATAGCCTAACTTTTTTTTGCTTTTTTTTAATTAAGTGACATGAATATTGAAAAAATGGAATGAATTCTTTATTTAATATCAATAGAATTGTCAAATCGCGATCAAAATCATTATATTATGGCAATCTATTCTATTTTATTCTATTCTATAATAATAATAATATATAACTAATTTTATCTAAAAATCCAAGAATTAAAATCCAAGAATTTTAATTCCAAGAATTAAAATGAAAGCAATAAAGCAAGCAAGGAAGTTATGTAATAGTAATATGTATGGTATCGTATAAATAAATAAAAATTATAATTATTTTACCTAATTGTAATTGTAATTGTAAATATAATTGTATTATAATTGTAATTTATAATTTGTAAGTAATGCATTTATTTTATACCTAAAAAACTTCTAGTCAACTGACTGATACTGTTACTGGCTGGATGATTGATGATCAGGATCAGGATTCATTCAGGTCTTTTCAGGTCAGGTTCAGGACAGGATCAGTGTTTTTAATTTTAAAATGTCTCGCAATACCCTAATTTTGACTACGAGTCCGTCTGTCAGTCAAAATTGGCAGAATATTTTAAACTTGCTTTATTTTATCACTTTTTTTTAATTAGTTAGAATTAGTGTTATGTAACTTAAAAAAGTTAAAAAAGTTAAGTTACGTATTTTAGTTTATAATTTGTTAGCGGTTATAAATAAATAACTTAAATAAATGTGTAAGTTTGGTGATTAGTGTCTAAAAAGGTAATAAAATAATCTACATATTTTTTAATTTATAAGTTTAAGTTTAATTATTAATTTCGAATTTTGAAGCAGTTAAGTTAAGTATCCAGCAGGTTTTGTTTTCTAATTCGAAACAACCTTTATTTTATTAGATTAGTCATCCATTCGATTCTGCAGTTTTTTTAGGTATTTATATGTGCCAATAATTATATCGTATCGTATCGAAACGAAAACGAAAATCAAGGTAAAATAGAAATTACCTAATGCTAGTTAAAAAACATAAGAAATTTTGGACTTTCTTAATAATGAATGATTATATTAAGATTTAAAAAATAAGTTAAATATTTTGAGATTCATTCAACCAATACAAAATACACTTACCTAATGATTTATAATTTAATGATGGATCTGATCTAGAATATATATTCTAGATGAGTCATTATGTTTATTGTTGTAAAATTGACACTTTATAATTATTAATTATGTTCATGATTCATGCTCATTTTCATGTTGCTCATGTCATTCTCATTTGTTCATTCAATTCTAATTCTCAATTCAGTTCGAAGATTCAGATCAGATATACCATTATTATAATTATATTGCATTAAAATTTAACAATTATTTTTTTTACCAATCATCTATTCTGTTTAATGTTGGCAAAAAAAAGTTTAAAAGTTCTTATTTTTTCACATTACAATTACAATATTTTTAATTTCCATTTCATTCAAACTTTATTTAATCTACTTGTCAGGTTAAACGGTGATTATGCCATTAGGAAGCTCTGGAAGTTCTGGGAGTAGTGGCTTTGGGTAAGGATAAGGGATATTTATTATGTATTTAAATAGGTAGTTTAATTTAATAAAAACTGATATTATGATTTGATTTGAAATTTGAAGTAGATTAGTATAATAAATATTAGAATCTATATACGCGTATCTAAATTCTAAATAACTTTAGCCTTAAACACTTCAGGACAGGATCAGTGTTTTTAATTTTAATATTTTTGTATGTTAATTGTTTATTGTTAACAGTTTTGTTTTTAATTTTTTTAAATTAGTCAACAACTTGGACAAGGGCAACACGATTATGACGAATTCGATGACTTAAAGCCTCCAGCACCACCAATAAGATTGACCTCAAATACAAATAAATTTGCTATAGTTAATCCTATTACATCCAATTCAGTGTAAAATTGAATTTATATTACTAGTTTACTTTAGTTATTGAATTAAACCAAAAGTTTTATCATAATTATGTTTGACTAATTTTAGAAATTATGAAGATGTCCCGCTTGAGCTTAGACCCTTACCGAAAGAACCTTCGAAAATATCTTCATCCTCAGCCGCAAAAAATATTTCATACCCAACTAATTTTGGTAATACATATCCAAAAAAAATTGATTAAAAAATATGTATTGCTTAAATCTTATTAACTAAATTAAATATTTTTATATTGATATAGCACATTGTGTTCATGTTGGTTTTGATCCGATTACTGGAGAGTTTACCGGCATGCCTTCAGGTATTAATTAAAAAATTTGGATTGGATATGACCTTTGTTGATTTCAATTTCCTAATACCTAAAAATCTTTAATTTTTACAGAATGGAAAGTAATGCTCAATTCATCAAATATAACAAAACAGGAACAGAAAAATAATCCACAAGCAGGTATATAATATTCCTATCTTAATAACTAACATTTTTAGCTACTGCTGGATTTAATATTTTAATCTATAATCCGCTGGATCTTATAATTATCCTTTTTTTTAGTTGTGGATGTTCTAAAATTTTGGTGGTCTGGACAAAAATCTGGATCATCGAGTGGCTTAGCGTCTTCACGTAATAATGACTATGAAAATGAAAATAATTTGAAAGCTAAATTTATGATGATTTATGGAGATCAACATCAAAACCAACAAGTGCAGAACGATTTATATTTTAGTTCTCAAGCATCAACATCTATTCATCACCATCATCATCATCAACATAATTATTCTAATAATTTGAATTTAAATGTCAAAACGCCAAAAACAAGTCAATTCTATTATCAAACGCCTACTATTCTCGAATCTGAAAATAATAATCAAGAAGTATTTTCTCAATCTGATTTAAATAGTATACAGCAAATCGATAAATTAAAATTTGAGAAACCCAACACTCATACTCATGGCACAAAGTCTCTTTTGACAAGCACTAGCGGTAATTCTAAACTAAAAATTACCAAGAAATCTAAATCACCTAATCAAATTATTGAAGATGTACAACACTCTGAAAGTCCTTATTTACAACACCCGGAAGCATTAAATATTAGTAAAAGTGAGAAAAAAAAGTTAAATAAAATACAAAGTAAAAAGAAGAAAGATGCGGAAGAAAGTTCATCAAATTCTTCCTCTTGCACATCATCATTTGTTCCATCGCTAAGTAATAGTAGTTCTGGTGGCCACATCGCTCCTTTCTCATCGCCTATTCGTTCAAATTCTTCGGAATTCATTTCCCCACCACCACCAATTTCTGATCGGCCTGAAAAAACGAAATCGATTTATACAAGACCTATTTCGCAATGTGATCAACAAATGGATCCATCTTCAATAATATTTCAAAGAGAAATTCTTGACTTGACAAAGTCACCATCTGATTCATCATTTGGTGTTACATTTCATCAACCTCCTTTGGTCAATACTACTTCTGTCGAACAATTTCAGAGCGAAAACAATAAAGTCAATAAGACTAACATCGGTGAAGGTAAAATCCAATCTCCAATTAAAAGTAAAAGCCAGCCAACATCTTCTGCTCAAGGAGCGACAGTCATTCAAAAGAGGTCAAACAAATCACAAAATAAAATGTCAGATGAAGAAATTTATAATAAATTAAAAACAATAGTGTCACTTTGTTCAGACCCCTCAAAAAAGTATACAAAATTAGAAAAAATTGGTCAGGGCGCAAGTGGTACGGTGTACACTGCATTAGAAATAGCCACCTCCAGTCAAGTCGCAATAAAAACTATGAATTTAAAGCAACAACCGAAAAAAGAATTGATAATAAACGAAATTTTAGTTATGAAGATGAATAAACATATAAATGTTGTAAATTATTTGGATTCTTATCTTGTTCATACTGATGAACTATGGGTTGTAATGGAATACCTACCAGGTATTTTTATTTATTTAAGTAAAATGAATGAGCATGATCTTAGTCTTAGATCATGTTCATTTCGTTAGTCTTTTTATTTTTATATTTATATTTATCGTCAATTTTTTCTTTAGGAGGAAGCTTAACTGACGTTGTAACAGAAACGTAAGCTTTTGTCTGATTTGTATATTTTTTTCATCTACCCCTTGCCCCTTATCCTACCCCTAATAAATCCCAAACCATTATAATATGATTTAATATCTAAAACAAGTATTAAATTTATTATTTTTCAGTTGCATGGACGAGGGACAAATTGCAGGTATTTAAACCTTTGCTGTGTTATGTTATGTTTAATTTTCTAATACTTAATTTAATATTTTTTTCTCAGCCGTGTCTCGAGAAGTTTTACAAGGTTACTCTTATATCCTTACTCTCTTACTCTTATCATAAGTTTTAACATCACGAATCAGAATTTTTTGTTTTTTTTTATTCAAGCCTTAGAGTTTCTTCACAGGAACTGTGTCATTCATAGAGTTAGTTACTTAAAATAAATCATAATACAAAAAATAATACAAAATAAATAATAACATTATTTATAATTAGGATATAAAATCGGACAACATTTTATTAGGAATGGATGGATCTGTTAAACTGAGTAAGAAATAATAATCTAGTGTATTTTAAATCTTATTTTAAATTTAATATACATGTGGTATAATTTTAATTTATATTTTTTGTAAAGCTGATTTTGGTTTCTGTGCTCAATTAAGCCCTGATCAAAACAAAAGAACAACAATGGTCGGGTAAGTAATGTATATTATAATTATAATAATAAGTATCTAACTAAATAAAAGTTAAAATGCTTTTATCTTACAAATAATCTATTTAATATTTTTTAATAGAACTCCTTATTGGATGGTAATACATACTTTTATTAATTTGTTGATATTTATCATTGACCTAATGTATATCAATATTTTGTAGGCTCCTGAAGTTGTCACTAGAAAACAATATGGTCCAAAGGTGGATGTGTGGTCTCTCGGAATTATGGCCATTGAGGTGTGTATTTGATCAGTAAATAAAATCCTAAAAAAACATTTAAAATTTTTTCAATTTCTAGATGGTAGACGGTGAACCCCCGTACCTCAATGAAAATCCAATAAAGGTAACAAATCTTAAATAAATTTTAATTATTAATTTTAAAATTTTAATTACAATAATTCAAGGCTTTATATCTGATCGGTAAGTATAATAAATCTATTAAAAATAAAAATAAATTACCTATATTGTTTCATCATATGTATTACTTTTTGAATTATAGCTACGAATGGGAAGCCAGAAATCAAAGATAGAGAAAAATTAAGTCAAGATTTTCAAGCATTTTTAGACTCTTGTCTTGAGGTACAAACGAAATTTGTTTATAATTTAAAGAATATCATTACATTACTTATTTTAATTTTATTAATCACATTCAAATATTTTAAAATTATAGGTGGATGTAGATCAAAGACCTTCGGCCTCAGAGTTGCTAATGTTTTCAACTTGTCCAACAAATACCAACCGATTCCTTGCGAGAGCTAAGCCATTATCAAGTCTTACACCACTGATTGTTGCCTCAAAAGGTACGTAGAAAATAGATAAATGGATTTTAAAATTTTTAACAAACTTTATATTTTATAGAGGCTACAAAAAGGAGTTGTAACGTTCCTTAATTGAATCGAATATTTATCCTATTATTCAAGATTTCTTATTTAAATTAGGTAAAGATTATAATATATATTAAATTAATGACTTTATAATTAATAGTATGGTTTAAGTACCTACCTAATATCTATTTCTATTTGCTATTTATATAATATGTAATATATGCATGTTTTTATTAGTAAAATATTTTAAGCAGACTTTTAGCAAATTTTATTACAAATATTGACAAATAAAAAAATATTATTTTAATAGTGATTGCCAAAGATATAATATTCATCGATTAAGTTAAATGACTAATCAAAATCAATCATAACTCTAATATCCATTTTTGGATAATTGAATTGGGATGGGGTAGTAGGAATTAGATTTTAAAACAATATAAAATTTAAAAAAATTCTAAAAAATAATAGCTCACTAAGCTCCCCTAAATTCTAATATTAATTTTCTTTCATAATTCTAATCTAATCTAATGATATTAAGTACCTAGATGAATTTATACTAGACATACATATTTAGTTTTAGTACTATTGCAATTGCTTGCAATATAGAAATAAAAATAAGAAAAAAAGTAGGTATTATAAATAATTAGTCGTTGACCTCACTTTTTTGCTACTTTTGAGCACAAAAGCCTTCATAATATGCCTTTTGAATGAATTGTCATTGATACTTGACAAGGTGCAATTCACTCATATAATATTATGCTGTCTGGTCTGGGTGACTCACGTATTTAAATGAAAGACTTATTCCTTTATATTTATAGGTAATAGGTACATTTTTTTTTGTATACATTGCATTGCATTACTCATACACACACAGAGCCAGAGCATCATTTTTCGTTCATCATGCATATAAATATATAGCTAAGCGTATGTGTAGGTAATAGTAATAAATGAATATTATGAATATTATGAATATTATGAATTATATAAGTGCAGCTCAACTCACAAAATTCAAACAGTACAATACAGTCAGTTCAGTACCTTTCGAAGTCGAAGAGTTCATAAAGTTTAAATGAACTGCCTAGCCTGTGAATTTGTTTGACTCTGCTATGCTGACTGCTGATTGAATCGAACCGTTACATAACAACTAATCTTAAATCCTAAGTACATTTGTTGATTGTTAATTCGGTAAAAAATTTAGAAAAGGTGCAATATACATTATAAATAATAAGTATATGCATAAGTAAATAGTTTTATACAATAATTTTTGTCTTATTTAAGACAAAGTAGATAGGTAGTTTTAGTTGTAGATATAGGTAATTGGTACCTTAAATTATTATTAGGTACCTAGGTATTCTAAAAATTTATATTCTCACTTTGTTTATTTTTTATTTTCTGATTCTGTCATCGTCTATTGACTTTTGAACGACGAGTGGTGTAGTGTTATTTATGGTGTCTTTTTTAAACGGACGTTTAATAATTTTCAAAAAAGTTAAAATCATAAGATAGCTAGGTAAGATAATATATAAATTCAATTGCCTGCATAGATACATATAGTACCATACATATTATATGTAATATGTAATAATAATGGTAGGTTAGTTAAGTAGTTTCAGTTTTTTTTAGTAAAATTTTTCAAATTTTCTTGATTATGTTGCCGTCAATCATTCGAATTCGAATATGTTTCAAATACAGATATATACTGGTTTCGTGATCTTTATACTTTTAACCTCGTCAACATTGGTTCATTGTTCAAGTCCTTGGAATCAGCCATCATTGAATTTATTTTTAAAAAATGATGAAACCCGAAAAAATAGTTTAAGGTCAAACTCAACTCAAACTAGCAGTGACAGTGATAGTCATAGTTGGGGCTGGAGCAATCCACACCTAAAGAACATCAAGACAATGAAGCGAAATGAACATCCAATTAGACACTCAAAATCAAAAACAAAAATACATCAAAATTGTCCGAAAGATTTTGTCCGAGGATATACCGGAAAATGCACACCTATTCACCGTTTTTCACTCTACAGAGTGGGATAAATTAAATTGAAAAGTAATTAATAAGAGTCCATATCAAGTTTTCCTTACCAGATTATTACATATTATATGCCACATTGCATAGTGTGTATTCGACATTTAAAGAAATGGATAGGTGCCATACCTAAATAAAAATAAAAAAGCAAGGGATATTAAGAATTCGGAATTTGAAAACGGAACGGAAGGCAATTTGAACCTGATCTTGAGTGACAAGATTAGCTCAATTCAGTTTCACATGAAACAACTTCAAATTCAAACAACCATAATTTTCTATTCTCTATAAAAAAAGCACCTTATTCTAAAAGACAAAAGGTCAAATGTAAAGAACCTGTATTTTTAATTTTTCATAAATAAATGTTATTTTTGCCTAAAAAATTAGTAAACTTTTGTAAATTAGGTAGGTAGTTTAGTTATTTACTTACTGAATTAGAGTTTAATAAACGACTTATATTTAAACCATCATAGTTAAAAAGAAAATAAAATCCTTATCAATAAAGTCTATAATATAATGCTAAAAGTCTGTCATGCTGACTTAATCATATTAATCATTTAAATATTCATAGTTATAGTTTATCATAGTTATTTGTATATGTCTAGCAACTATCATACCAGAATGGTATTTCTGAAAAATAAAAGTATACATATTGAATTTTGAGCATTACAAAAAATATGAATTGTCTTATTCTACTTATATGTATATTCTAATATACTCTGTATTACTGATATGGCTCAAAAATGGTACACAAATTTTGGGAAATTTTTCTCTAATTTTGAGAATTTTTTTCAGAGATTTATAAGCAGACAGCGGATTTTTGCTTAAATATTAAATGCCTATTTTTTCTATCAAAATTTGTGACCTCGGATGTCCATTATCCATTTCGATTACTTGTTTAGTAGGACTCAGGACAGGCAAGCATGTCGGGCTTTATTCACTCATATCATATCCAATGCACACCCATTCGAGCTAATAAGGTTCAAAATTTTGAAATTTAGGCAAACAAATGTGGAAAATATTATAGACTTGAAAATGTAAACATTTTTAAAATAGGAATACTCGAATGCAAAAAAAGTTTTTACAAAACAAAACAAATCTCTAATAGAAATTATAAAAAATAAAGAAAATGAATATATCTTGAATTGAATCTTGAAAAAATAAATAAGGCCTTTTTACTATTTTTTTCCGATCCTTATAGATCAATCGTTTATTATCTTATATTTAGCTCATTGTAATTTTAGCGTTTTTTTTATTTGAATTCAATTTTTTTTATTTCATTCGATATTTTTCGATTATTTTTTTCATAATTAATTGGAGCAAGAATGTTCTCAGAACTATATTTGTGGATGCATAGGTCAACTATACTACGTAATATATATAAGATTGTTAACAATTTTCTATTAAGAGGAATTTATAAATAATCATCTAAAATTTCTTAAATTCTAAATCTAATCTACATAATTAATTAATCTATTAGTCACTAGCCTAATTTTATACAATTAGCAACAATTATAATTTCAGAGTCAACAACAACAACAACTTTGGGAGACAAAGAAAAGTTAAAAATGTAGGTAGGTACTATAAACTATCTTCATACATATAATATTCTACCCAACCTTACTACCTATTTTACTAATCCTAATCTAATCATTTAATTAAATATACTGATAGTAAAAAATTGTCAGTCTATATTTTAAAACTATATTTAAACAACTTTTACAAAACTAAATTTATACTAAAAGTACAAGTATAGGTAATTATTATTACACATTAAGAATTTAGTAACAAAAAATCTCTTTAAATTACGAAATTTATAAATCTAAACTACTGAAATTATGATACCTAAAATTATGATTAATGATTAGTTAATTTAATTAATTGTTTTTCTTACCTATTCGTCAATCAAGTAGTTAATTAACAATTAACAATTAATTACATTATATTATATCATATAATAATATGTAGTGGTCTTTCGGCATTAAATCCCAGTTACGAGTACAAATTCCAAAATAGCAATTAGGTTAGATAAATGAAATAAAAGTACAAATTACAGATTTGGAGGCATCTCTATACCAGTGTATAGAGATGTAAGTACCCTACCAGTGTAGGGTACTTACAATTAGTACTAGTACTGGTACTGGATCTTCATTATGCGTATCAGCATTGTCTCGAACTTACTAGGTATTTACTATTTCACTAATAAGTAAGCTACATAACTAGGTATAAATGTATAATTATTTAGACTCATAATTTCTATGTTATTTATTAAAGGGTACATGTACACGACATGTAAGTATGTTATATACGTACGTAAGTACCTACTAATGTACTATGTACTACTAAAGTTACTACCACTACTATTACTATACTACTATTTCCATTCATTTTTACATAGGGTACTGGTACTACCTACTAACTAATAAATGATCAGACTTCGGATTTGTATAGAATCTATAATATTAAAAAAAATAAATTAGCTACAGAAGCTAATTTATTCTATTTTTTTTCAAACTTTTGGACGAAAACCAAAAGAAAAATTGTTAAGTTAAAAATCTCAAAAAGCTATTGTTAATTAATTAATATCTACCCCTACGGGTACTACATTTAGTAATGTATGTTAAAGGGGAATATTGTATGCTAATATGGTTCTAAAAACTAATCTCGTAGTTAGTACCTACTCTCAACTAAACTGTACTAAAGTTTACTACTACTGACTGAATTACTGATATACCTACTTAAACAGGACAAGTTAGGAAAATCTTTCTTCACTATATTTCTCCAACAACAGGAAATCTTTGATAAAAAAATCTGAAAACAAGAAGGTAGTAGTTTATTAGTGAGCATAAATATTTGTAAGTACTATACTATTGTATAATAGACAATAGGTAATAGTAAATAAATGTTTTTTTCGGTTGTTTTTAGTTTTTTAAAATAGGTAGGTAAAATCATTTCAAACAATATCAGTATTCCTGAAAAAAAGTGAAGATCCATAGTTCTCAATTCTCAAAAATGTATGTAGGTACCTATTACTCGTAGATAAGTAAAATTCCAAGTTTTATACAAATCCGATGATCAGTCAGCCTAAATATGTAGATAATGATTAAGCAATAGTAATAGGTAGTTTAAGTTAGTAGTAGTTACCCATTTTAATTTAGAAGGTAATCTAGTACAAGTTAATATTCTTAATTTTTTCTTACCCTTTTTTCCCTAATCTGTTCTGTATTCTGTATTACTTCAATATATTACATTACATTTCTTATTTCATTAATCATTTGGTATTTAATATTTAGAATTCCAATAAAAAGATCTATAAATTTGAACTCGAAACTTAACTACAAATATTCAACATTTATTATTTCTACATTGATTTCTAGTTCAGTCCTAGCCTAGTAGGGTACTAGTAAATATCTGCTATTTCTTGTACTATCTAATTCTAAGAATACATTTAAGTTAAGTAAAGTAGGTTGTCACTTCAACATATGGACTATGGTATCTACTTAATTAAATTATAATTATTGTCTTTAATGGTTATTAATCCCTCTAAAAGTTAATGAAGCATCAGCTATTGAGTAATCCGATAGATAAGTAAAAAAGAGACAATTTGACTGATCCGATTTTTGAAAATTATTCTTACTCTATACTTATGATGCTACATAAGCTTAATACCTATGTATAGTACAATTGCTGTACATACGCTCGCTCTAGTCTGACTAATAGTCTATTCTCTAATAAAATAATTTGCAAGTTTTTTAAATTATATTTTGTTGGTTAAATTATTTGTACAAAAAGGTTAATCTACCAGATATAAATTTCTATTACTTTACTATAGTACTATAGGTAGTCTAATTTGACAAGAAAAGAAATTATGTTTCCAATCTAAAATTTACCTAGTCATATATTGTATTGTTTTTCAAAAATTTATAATTATAAAATTATAATTATAAATGTATCCACTATGCGACTACCACTTGTATGTACTTGTATATGTACCTACCTAATAATATGTAGGCAGTAAGTAATGATTTTTGTTTTGTTTTTCAATCTCATTCCAGGATGAAATACTTAGTGTTTTAATAATAAAAATTAACTATCTAAAAATTACCTAATATTTATCTATGTGTATACAATGTAATTATTAGATATTGACCAGAAACCGGGTTCAGGAAAAAATCTTTTTTATATTATACAGGGAATTGAGTTACTAAGAAAATATTTCAAGAGAGTCAGGTCAACGTTTCTTTTAATTTTCATTCACAAAAATTAAGCAACAAAGAGCTGGAATGGAATCTATTTGTATCTACCAATTAACACTTACAACAATGCATAGCAGTATTTTATTATTAACACATGCTTATTAAGCAAACACTTTTTTGGCTATTGCGAATTTTACGATAAAAAATTTTTTTTTACTAGTTTTCATTCCAAATAATTATCTTTTTTCAATTCAAAACTTGTTATAGTAGGGTTTATAGCTATTATTACTATGTTCTTACAGAAAATAATACCTACTGACTACTTAAGTACTTAAGTATGTATTCGTAATAGTACATAGGTAGTATAATATACTTATCGGAAATTTTCACCTTATTACTATTTTGTCTTTTATCATATAATTTACCTACATATTTTCTTAAAAAGTTATTCAAAAAATACAGATATATAGCCTGTGAGTTGTTTATATGTTTTCATAAAAGATAATTTTTAGTCATTCAGAAATTTTCGTTGATATTGAAATGTTTCGATTCTGATTGATTTTGATTTTGATTGGGAATTTGATTGGGAAGTTTTTCCAATTATTGAGAATTGGAGAATTTGTTAGTAGGTAAGTAAAATTTATTTATTTTATTACTTAATATGTACTTTATTTCTACATTTTAAGGAGGAAATGGACATGTAGATAGATAGATATCAGTAGATAGATAGGTTGAAGGTAAAGTTTGGTAATTTCAATTTTTCCATAAGAAAATTTATAAAATTGAGGCCGAGAGGAGTCGCTTAAAATTAGCTTTATTAACTATGCTAGGGAATATTAGATTAGATCTTTGCATTACGAGTAATACAAGTACTTACCTAAAATTACATGTTACATAATAAATTATTAATAGCATTAATAAAATGGCAATGGCTTCATAAAAGGCTCAAAAGGCATATTATTATTTTTCAAGTGTATTAAGTATCAATAGTTTAAGTTTACTACAGGTATATCTATAATTTTGTTTATAATAAGTTAGATAACTGTAACAATTATAGAGCTAATACATAATGGGACGATTTGGTGTAAAAAATGATTTTTATTTTACTAATTTTGTAACAACCTATTGCTTATGTTTAACAAGAGCAAATACACAAAGCTATATAGATCTATACTTTAATAACAATGGCAATCAGCTCAATAATAATAATAATAATAGATAGGTGTAGGTACCTATAATGGTTGGTAAGTTAGAGTTAGAAACACAATTTGAGCAAATACAAAGAATAAATTAAATTCTGAATACAAATATTCGTATATTTGATTATTTAACAATAATATAAAATAGGTAAATGATGAATTTTAGGTAGATCAGATGGAATTGGACGTCTTTTTAATAGAATGGAATGTTTGGTAAGGCGTTTTTAGACACAAGAATAAAACTTATAAAAAAAAATAATCAGCTTAATAAGGCTTAAAGTACTTTACACATTTAAAAGCAGTACATACTGATATGACCACAACACGAAACGAATAATAATACGATATACGATAGACATCAGATTTTTTTCGGGACAATCGGCAACAGTAATAATTAATTAAGGTATTGTAAGCTAGCTGCCTTAAATTTTTGTTGATAGGTACCTACCTAAGTAATCGATTGTGACTATTCTATTCTATTCTAACTACTACCTATATAGGTTACCTAGTTAATTAAGTTAGGTTAAGACTAGGAGTACGGTTAGCAAATTTAGGACTAATAAAGATACGAAACGAAACGTGCTTGTTGTTTATCTTAAACTTACTACCTACTTAAAATTTGTAATATAAGTACTAGGTCTTTTTCTATTAAGTATTTTTGGAAGGTACATGAATGTAAAATATTGCGAAAAAATTCATTGGTCCAAGAATAGTTTTATATAAAAATGTACCTGTAATTAATTTTAATTATTGATATATAAAAAAGAGATTCTTCATTAAAAATTGTACCTAAAGGTTGGTACTAGAACGCATAGTACCTACATATATTTAATTATGAGTTTATGGTGGTGGTGTGCAACTATAAGGAAATTTTTTACTTTTTTTACTTTTTTTATTGTTTTTTTTTTGTAAAATGTACTTACTTAACTATTATGTATGTAGTAAGTATGAGGAGGTGTTATTTATTAAGGTGTGTAGTTAAAATTGGAAGCAATTTGTATTGTTAACAAGATACATGGAGAGTCTATAGCTAAGGTCTGGTCTTATATTATGGCAAGGGTTTGATTTTGGTAGTATGTATAGAGTAGTATAAGACCTGGCAGAGAAGTTGGCTTATTGGTTTTTGTAGTTTTATTAAAGTAATTTAAATACCCTAGTTAAAATTATTTGTTAATTAATGGTAGTGTTGTTTCCGAAGAGTTAAAGAACAGATGTTATAATAGGTAGTCAGTTGTATGATTTCGACTAACTTTTAAAAGTGTAATCATAATAATTTATGCGAACTTGCATTATCTGGAGCCATCACTGGATAACTTCCAGTCGGGTCAGACCCAGTCGGGATCTGCAATGTTCCCATTCCCCGAGAGTAGTGAAGTAGGGCCAAGGAGTAATGAGGAGGAAGAGGGTAGTGGTGGGGATATGAGATCGTAGTAGGGGGGGAAGGGCTCCTCGAGAGACGGGGAGAGTCCAAGGGGTCTTCGGGCACCCAACTCATCGGAAGAGAGAAGGGACCCGAGGAGGAGGTCGCCACAACCCCCTGGTCGAGTCGGCAGGATCCGGCGTGAGAATCCTGCAAAACCGATAACATTTAATAATACTAATTATTACTTGAAATTAATTTCCACATCAATTTAAAGAGTAAAGGGTCGATAAGGAAAGCATAAAGCTTGGAAACCGAGCACTTGTTTCTCATTTTGATTCAGAATTCAGAATGATGTTGTAATGTATAACAGAAACATTTTTAGAGGAGAGGCAACATAATCCAGACTAATTTTAACTAATCTTAAGTAGCGCAATGTTCCTTTACAGTACCCTACGTACATTTACACTAATAATTAAGGTTATACATTCTTATTTGTTTGCAACCAATAAAAGATACTCACGCTCCTACAGTCTTTATATGCACAGATTACATAAAGCAATTAGATAATATCAAAATCAAGACCACTAGATCAATAAATCTAGTGGTCTTGATAATATATTATATGATAATTTATAGGTAGTAAAAGTAAAGCATATCAAAAGCAACGGAATAATTGTATAATATTATAACTTGATCTTTTTACCATTTGTAAGAGGTAGAGATGAAGGCCTGAGATGACCAGGAGAAATTGAACGAATGGCTAAAAGTCAAAGGAAAAAATACACATTTATCGACATAATCTAAAAGATAATGATATTTATATAGATATATCCATATTAAAACAATTGTTTAAAAAAATCAACTGAAAACTATTAATACAGATAAAACTAAAAATATCAGAAAAATTCTCTACAAAACTACGAAACAAAATATCTAATGTATGGTATAATTTAAACTAACTAATAGACTAAATTGAAATAATTCTCTATACCGGAATGCAATTTGAGCGAAGGCGACTGATCTGGAGTTGGAGGTAAAACTCTACGGCCTAATTGATTACAGTCAAAGCGCATTATTAATAATAATTAACAACAATTAAATCGGTAAAATAATTAATTTTATCAGAGTAAGTACTCTGATCGATCGTGTATGTTTTAATTCACACAAACTCTCTAGTTCTACAGAAACTAAGAGAATACTTTTGACTTGACTATGTAAAATACACACACATTTAGAAAAAATGGTACAGGCAGGCATACAGATAGACCCAAGATGATGCTCTCTATTTATTCTTCTTTAATTCATACATTAGAGGGGATCAAATAAATAAATCATTTGAATAATTAGATTAATTTGGTCAAAAATCAAAAATCAAAAATCTTATTTAATTTTTTTAACAATTGTTCGAATCTTAATCCATTCAAACGATTGTTCGAATAGCCTTTAAGTGGCACATTAACCATAAGTAGTTAAGTTACCAACTAAGATTTTAGTAACTTTGAATTATAATAAAAAGAATTTTTTTATACGACTTTTTTTAATTAAAAAGGTATTAGATACAAGTACAAAAAAAATCTGTCTTAAAATTGATTTAAAATGTGACTTTTCGAGGGCATCACCTGGATGCGATCGGTTTCCTTGCCAAGTATTGCAATATTTTTGAAATCTGGCCATAAGTTCGATGGTATTGACTTACCATGATAGAGTTTAAGTTCAGAGGCATGTTGAGGGGTGGGTGGGAGGATCCTCCGGCCGAAGTATTTGGTAAGGTAATTGGCCCCAATGTGTGTCATTTTAGAGGATGGCCGTTGACGCTCGAAGGAACCCCCAACTCGGAGAAAGTCCGCTGGAACCCCACCCCTCCCCTCCCCATCTCCGTTGAGAAGGAGCTCGAGGGGGTTCACCATCCCCGTGGACGGGTTGTAAGTGGTCCGCG
The DNA here is from genome assembly GCA_034699045.1 of Nanhermannia cf. coronata Gr-Ori-00579. Classification (NCBI taxonomy): domain Eukaryota; kingdom Metazoa; phylum Arthropoda; class Arachnida; order Sarcoptiformes; family Nanhermanniidae; genus Nanhermannia; species Nanhermannia cf. coronata Gr-Ori-00579. The sequence goes on along the minus strand of JAQIXA010002354.1, from coordinate 648 downwards.
TGTATACCTCAGGGTTTGAGTGGTTTCGACCCATACCACCCTCACCCCAATCCTCATCGTCACCAAACTCCAAGCTCTCCATGTGCTCTGCAAACAGAAACAGATTTACGTACGTACAGTAAACTCAAATTAATATTATTATAAGTTAATTGTTAGGCATCCTAATGATATATTATATTATATTAAAGATATACTTAGGCTAAAAATATATTTGAATACCAGGATGATAGCGTCCGTCGTATGCATATCCGTCCTCGAGGACGCGGTTGGTCCGCTCAAGGCTTTTTTTCTTACGCATAATGTTAACGAGTTCGTTGACTGAGACACGGGAGGTGCCGTCGGCTCGCCGGAAGTGAGTTTTTCGCCAGTTGTGCAACACCAGTTTGGCTGTGTATACCTTTCCTAGGGAGAGGGTGTGTTCAGACATTCTGTTTGCCATCGGAACCAACACATCGGCCAAATTCTTCCCAGATGTGCCTGCCATCGTGTTCGGCCACACCTATCCCCAATAATTATGAGAGCAGATATATTAAGTTTTCTTTTCGTGTATGGTTTTGTGAGTTATTATTAGTAGGGACAACAAAAGCAATATTAGGCAACTAATCGCAAGTTTTTTTTGGTTTCGAATAATTAGTTTTACGTTTCATA